>APFE031373424.1:0-17612 GCA_000404065.3 Pinus taeda
TATAATAAAACATGTTCATTATGAAGATCAAGGAGCTCATAAAATAAACCATTAGAGATAGTTCATTGAGAAAAACAAACTTGATTGTATTAACTTTATGAATAAAAGAATCTTACAACCTTTGCCTTGATGTTGCACAAGTTCTTTCCAAGGTCTAGTAGGAGTGTCCTCTACTTTGACAAGCCTCACTCACTTCCCAAATGACATGAAAGGTATGTGATCTCTCCTCTCACAAGCTCAAAAAAGGAAGCCTAGTTTTCAGCAGCATTTACCCTCAAGAATCTTCAGCTTTCAACCTCCCCTACAACCAGCCCAATGCATGAATTTATAGTGCAAATGGAGGAAGTTGCAGGTCCACCATTGAAGGGATAAGTTCCTCCTTCAATGGGATAAGCACCTCATATCATGGAGTTATCTCCCTTAGTTATGGAATGGATGAACCAAGGTGGAGCGAACTTGCCAGCGTAATATTCCTTTTAGAAGTGTCTAGAAGTGACCCAAGATGAGTTTTTAAGAATGAACTCACACCTTTTTAACTTTTACAGGGGTTCGCACTCATTACTCAATATACAGAGCGGTCAGGTTCGCACGAAACATGACCATTAGGTGCGGCACCACAGGCAATGCTAGGAGAAAGCGCGAAACCAGGATTTGAGATATTTTTAAGGTCTTTCTCCCATTTTCAAGGCTTGACATGAAGAGCTGAGGTTTAAGACTTGCAAAGGAGGTATGTATGAGTGTTGATGGACTCACACAAACTATAGAAAGTCATGGTGACAATTTTTTGTGTAACAGATTGCCACCTAAAGTGCGAAGTCTGTAGTAGATGAGGATGGTTTTTGATCATCTAAGAAGAGTGAAGGACTTTATCATTTCAAGGATCTTCCTGTGGATACCCCGGTCAAACTTGTAAAAAAATTCAATGCAAAATATATATATGTGAACATATCATCGCAGAGGCAGGAATTCCCATACTCAGATCAAAACTGACTAAGGACTATCTAAAACTGCTCTTAAACAGGAATGATTTTGTTTCACATCACAAGTAGGAACATATGGACACAATATGGTTGCAACCATCTGTTTATGAATAATCCACTATATAATGATAACAAAATTCCTCGCAGCCTGGATGGTGGAAACTAGATCCAGGGTCTTCATTTCTACTTCCCGAACTAGTACGATTCTACCCATGTGAATAAATGTATCGAAGTCAAACATGGGAGAAACCACTTGATTACGATTCAATGATGTAAACTATTAACAAGTGTGAGAGGAACCACCAGTAATGTCAATGGCCCTCAAAGTACTTAGTACAATCCATGAAATGTGAATGAAATGAGTCGATGTCGAACATGTCACGGAATTCGTTGATCAAAGGTCAATGATGCAACTTGTTGTCAAAGGTGAGAAACCTGCCATTGAGGCATGCAGATTCCAAGGTACTGACGATTTCTAGATCATGTTTCTAGATAATAAGTTGGAGTTGATAGAAAGCGATCTGTCATAGGTAAGCTCATAACACGAAATCATAGATTAAGTTTGAAGAAATATATTTGGCAAGAACTAACTCAGGGATGGTCAATGATGGACGAAAAATATTTTGCAGGTGAATGGTTTATTTTCATAGACCTCTTGAACACATAATGACACTGCAGATGGTTTGGTGACAGTTGACCCAAAGTTAATAAGCAGAAACTAGCTGAAGACTTTCAAAGTGGCTTGATTAACTGTTAGGTAAAGGATTTCCCAACCCAGGTGGATAAAAGTGTCATGTTCAAGAGTGATGGAAAGTTTTTTTCAAACACAGAGTACAACAAACAGGTTCATTTTTCTCTTTTTCCCCCACCATTTCTGGCAAGTAGCTCTTTATTTTTGACAAGCTTGAGGAGGATACATTTTCTTGGTTATAAGCTCATCCTTCGGATGAGTCCAACTTAGTTTAGATTTGAACCCTAAGAAGGAGTGGTCCGTTCTTGTTTGTAATTAAACAGTCCCTTTATTGTGAAATTTTAACGAGTCCAGTATAGGAGAAAATCAGTGTTTTTCAATTTTAGGGAGTCAGAAGAAAAACTTAAGAAAACTGTACGGTTTTCCTTTTTCGTAAATTTGTGTCTCCCAAGCCCAAAAAAGTATAAAATAATACTTGAGAGAACTGCTTGATCATTACGACCAAGGAGTACTTTTCATGATTAGTGCCTTCAATCTGAAAAAGTAAAAAAGTGATCGAAAACATGTCGTTTTATTACCAATATCGAACTTGAAATGAAAAAAGTCCGGCAATCTTTTCATGTTTGTACGGTCGGAAAAGAGCTGTAAAGGATCGTCTTTGTAATTTCGTTTTAACGAGTCTAGAAAGAAACACTTGGCGATATTTTCATTTTTTATGAGTCAGAAAAGATCTTAAAGAGGACTCCTATGTATTTTTTGTTGAAAATGACCAATTTCACCTGAATCCCCAATATTCTGCACAAAAACTGCAAACATTACTCATATCTGTTTTAAAATAATAAAAATGCACCAAAAATGACCTTTTCAAAGTAATAAATAAATAAATTTTAATTTATTTATTCAAAAAATCTTATAAAAAGGGCTTTTACAAGTTCAGTTTTATTGTTTACCTTTGGAGTAAAAAGTAAGAGCTTTTGGTAAAACAATTCCTGTGGAGATTGCATAAAATCCAACCACTGGAATCGGAAGCATCTTCTCCAGGTAATCCACAATGTCCCTGACTTGCATTTCATCTGTTTGAAATTTCGTTTTAGGGTTTAGATTTCGATTTTTGGAGGAAAATTAGGGCAAACAATCACTCGCGGTGGTTGCGCAGGGGTTCCATGTGGCCCCTGCGCACCTCGACTTTTCTGTGCACATAGAAAAGTCAGGGTACCACACCTCACCTTAAGGAGAAGTGCGCACCTACCCACTGTCTCTAAAGGGATGGGTGCGAACCCCGTAGAATGCGGATTTTGAACCCTAGTTTTTCCATTTTTTACCCACAGAATTTTGGAATGAAAATTCTAATCCACCTATTTTGCAATGTAGGTACACAATATGCTTGTTTTGTGGGAAAGAGAGCATCAGGACATGGATCAGGCTGCATTACTCCATCCGTCGTCATTACAGGCATTGAGAGCATGCGAGCTTTTCAAATTTTGGACCATACCTGGCATGAGGGCATAGGTAGACTTTTTACAATGGCTGGTGAATAGGTGGAGCATTCAAGACCAGTGCTTCATTATTGGTAGCAACTAGCTCAAAATTCAGTTGGATGAAATATACTTTTTGACTAGCTTGCCCAAGAGAGGCGAGCAATTATCTACATTCGGATCTGGGCCAGGTGGCCAATCAATCGCTAGTCTCCGACTAGAGTTCTGTAATAACCAGGATCCGAACAAATGGATAGATGTGAAAACCATCTCCTGCCCTAAACTGAAGGTTATTGCTTTTACAGTTACCAGACTCTGCAAGAGTGCAACATTGCATCTAGCTACAGGCTCCCAGATGCGCATGGCAGTGGACTACTTCTGAGGCACCATTTTCAACTGGTGTGATGCTGTATTGGTCAATGTTAAGGGCCAATTGACTAGGGCAAAGACTGGGAAGCTAAAAAACTTTGGTTATGGTTATTTAGTTGTCAGCTTTGCCCTAGAGAGGGTACCAATGCTGGTTCCACAACAACTCACTGTTGAGGCTGGACTTCCTCGAGATCCTCGGGTTATGCGATGGGTTGCAGTTATGGCCTGCCATTCAGATGAGGGTACTGAGATTATTCGATTCACCCCAGAGTATTTCCATTGGTTAGAGGACCAACTATTTATTATTCAGGATTTTCCATATGCAGGGATGGATTACCACGGCGATCCCGATACGACTCTTTCACTAGGAGAGCAATGGGATGATAGAGGTAAAAATTGTTTTTCAACATTTTAATTTTATATGCATGTTTTTGTATTTTTAACAATCATCCCAAAACTAATAGTAAAAGTTTTAAATGCAGATGTGGGTCCACGAAAACCAGCCACTCTCCAGTCCTATGATTGGAGACAACCAGTTCTCGCAGCACCAGCCCCACAGGACCAAACAACAGAGACCTTGGCTAAGTTGGAGAGCCATCTAGAGCGCTTGACTGCAGATATTCCGGAGACCAGCATAGATGACATTCCTCTTCGGCTTCAGTGCTATGTGATTGGGGTCCCAAGACCTTTTAGGAGGTTCCTTTGTAGGGTGACCCAAGCAGTGGTGTCTTATCAGGATCATCACTAGTGATAGGATGATTGCTTTGTAGACCCATTTTTGGACTTTTGATACTATCATTTTGCCGATCATAAGGTGTTTCTCAACCTATGATCGAGGATGATGTATATTTTGACACACTCTTATGCTATGCTATGCTATTACTATGGTTATCTTGCAAAACATGGTTATGAGATGTTTTTTAAATTTACTGTTTGATTTAATGCAAATGTCTATTTAACAATCGAGAAGCAATTGCATCTACCAATGTATTTAAATATCTTGGAATGTGTTGATATTCTATGTAATCAAATTCTTGTTCCAAGAGATGGACTCTCAAAAATAATCGTAATAATACTGGATTTCTAATGGCATAAACTTGATTAAGCTGTAATTCAACGAGTTCTGAATCTAAATTAACAATCAAACTTTGAATTCCAAATGAGATGGATTCAGATAATAATTCAATCACTGCACTGTATTCTGCAATTTTGTTCGTTGTTTGACCGAGACTTACCCCATGCATAGATATTAACTCGTCAGAGGGTGAATAGATAACCCAGGCTGCGAAAGAGATGTTTTGTGTACTACAACAAGCGCCATCAGCGAAACCGATGTATGTTTGGAGAGGCGTCGACATCTGCAATATCAAGAGTAAAATCAAGATAAGCAGTACTAATAAAAAACACTCTCTAAAGTAAAGCACGCATCTTTAATCTACGAACACACCAACTTAGAAAAAAAACTAATCTAATGGAATCTCCATGCTATCCGTTTAAGCATAATATCGCTTTAGATAAAGCCCATTCCTAGGTTTACCTAAGGAGACACCATCAAAATCTTCTAGCGCATAGGCCCCTTTCGCTAGCTTCCATTTTACAATATACGGACCATGCCACATGGGTATAAATTTGCTAGCCCCTAGCTTATCATTTGCTTGATCGTAAAGTAAAACTAGGTCACCTTCCAAAAAATTGCGGGGTGTAACATTCCGATCATACTGAGCTTTGATCCGTTTGGCATGAGTTTCGACAGCTAATGCAGCATTGTGTCAATTCTCATCTAATTGAGCTAAGTATAATAAACGTTTTTCCTCTTCGGAAGTGGTTGGTAATAATTGCATGGCAATTTGTAATGATGGGATTTCGCATTCAATTAGAAATATTGCCTCTAAACCATAAACCAGTTGAAAAGGAGTAAAACCTGTTGATGTTTTGACTGAGGTTCGATACGCCCAAAGCGCTGAAATAAAATGTTGTGCCAATTCGACCGATGAATCCCAATGATTCATCGGATCATGGTGACTAGAACTTTGTTGACTGCTTCAACCAGACCATTTGCTTGTTGGTAATATGGAGTGGAATTATCGTGACGCAGGCCAAGCTGATCTGTAAGTTTGGTCATCATGATGTTTCGAAAATGACTCCCATGGTCAGTGATAATCGATTGGGGAACACCAAACCTAGCAATCATATGATTGAAAATGAAAATCGCAGCAATTTTGCCATCTGCCAAAAATGTAGGCATCGCCTCGGCCCACTTGGTAAAATAATCTACCGCAAGGATGATATACGCATGCCCCTCGGCTGAGTGAGGGTTACATGTAATAAAATCGATACCCCATTTTGCGAATGGACCAATGGCAATGATAGCGTGGAGAGGAACAGGAGGAGTGCACATCTTACGATAAAAAATTTGGCAATTGTGGCATTTCTAGATAGCGGTAATACAATCTTTGAATAAGGATGGCCAAAAATATCTAGCGCGCAAAATCTTTTGGGCTATGGCATACCCAGACATATGACCACCACACGCTCTAGTGTGGCAGTTATTAAGAACCTTCTCATCATGAGTAAGGAAATGACGGAAAACAGAATCCACCCCACGACGATAAAGTGTATCTCCAATAATAGTGTAAGGTTGGGATTGGAATCGTATTTTCCGACGTTGAGATCATGAAGTATCGGGCTGAAAAGATTGGGTTTGGAGATAGACAATGATATCTCCGTACCATGGATCAATGGTGCTGATAAGGAACAAGGATTCATCCGCAATGGATTCTTCCACCACATGTTCGGTATCGGCACGAGGGAAGTCACACATTAGTTCCGCAAAAACCAAAGACTTCTTTGACTTGGCCTTCTCAAATTCCAAGTCAAATTCCTGTAGGATGACAATCCATTTGGAATACTTTCCCCTAGCAATTGTTTAGTCAAAATGTATTGCATAGGGTTACAGTCAGAAATGACAGTGGTTTTGCGTAACAAAATTTAGTGACGAAAGCACTGAACAACTCGGACTGCAGCTAAGGCTAGTTTCTCCACATGTGAATATTTTAACTCAATGGGAGTTAGGGTCCGACTAAGATAATATATCACATGTTCACTTTCAAATTCATCCTGTTGAACTAAAACCATCCTAATAGTGGAATGGGAAGCGACGAGGTACAAGAAGTAATCCTGGTTGTAGTTGGGAGGATGCAACAATGGCGCATGGGTCAACGCATGTTTTAGAGCATCAAAATATTTGTCAGAAATCTCATCCCAAAAGAATGGAGTGTTTTGTTTCAACAACCAGGTAAAACCTTTTGTAATCTCAGCGTAGTTAGGAATGAAACGACGTAAAAATTTTTCTTTCCCTTGCAAACTCTGGAGTAGGCGAAGAGTCGAAGGAGGTGGTAACTTGATGATGGCTTCGACCTTCGAAGGATCGACGCGAATGCCAACTTTCGATACAACAAATCCCAGTAACCGACCCGTTTCAATATAGAAAACACACTTGTGCGGATTCAGCCTAATTTGATAATGACTACATCTCATGAAAATGGCTCGTAAGTGAGTGAGATGGTCAGCTGTTTGTAATGAATGAGCTGGTAAATCATCGAGATAAGGCTACACAATGTGCTTGATGTCATGAAACACATAAGACATGGCCCTTTGAAAAGTTGTCGTGGCGTTCTTCAATCCAAAAGGTAACTTGCAATAAGCAAATGTCCCCCATGGATAGATGAATGTCATTTTTGGTTGATCTGCAGGTAGAATCTTAATTTGATTGTAACCGGAAAAGCCATCCATAAAGGAGAAAATTTCACTTCCGGCACAATCATCGATAATTTGATCGATAAAGGGCGTGGGATAATTGTCCTTGGGACAAGCACGATTAATATCCCTATAGTCGATGCATATTCTTATTGTTCCTTGTTTTTTATTAAATGGAACAATATTCGATACCCAATCCGTTAAAGGAATTGGATAAATGAAACTTGCTTTAATTAGTTTCTCAACTTTGGTTTTGATGGCAGTAGCTTTTCGTGGGTGTATTTGACGCAACCGTTGCTGGATGGGTTTAGCATCCGGGTAGGTTTTGATCTCATGAACAACGATTGAAGGATCAATTCCTGGCATTTCCTCATAGGACCAGGCAAACACATCGCGGAATTCTTGAAATAGGGCTTTATATGTGTGGACTTCAGTGTTTGTACAAGAAGAACCTATGTGAATGTTTTCAACAATCCCAGGTTTGACTGAAATGTCGATAGGAACTGTGCGAGAAATATTGGCTAATCGTTTTTCATAATCAGGATGTTTCAATGGATTCTATGGTTCTTTGACATATTAAGTGGTAAAAATGGATGAAAAATCATTTTCAAAATCAATCTCGGGTAAAGATGAACACTGATGATGAAGATCTTCCCATGGTAATGCATCAACAGACAAAAGTTCTCGAATTTGTTCATCAGTGTGAACGGTTTCTAAAAAGGTTGTTGACTCTAAGGTTGAGATTGAAAGTGATTTCCCATTGATCTCATTCACTAGATCAGAGTTGGTTGAATTTGAGTTAGAAAATGACTATACTGCCTGATAAGCAACTTCAAAGGGACTCAAAGGCATAGCATTGCCAAGAGAGTCCACCTCGGAATCGAATGGAATGATCCAAGGATCGTCAAGAACAATGGATTCTAATGAAATCATATGAATGGTTGCAAAAGGAGACTGTACGTTGGGAGGAGGAAATGAAAAAGTTCCGAGTAAACCCGAGTCTTTAACTAATCCTTCTTCAACATCCTTATAAGGGATAACGATTTTTCCAACATGTTGAATACTCTCAGTAGAGGATGGGTCAGACGAGAAATAAGTTAACTGATCTATTGTTACGATATTTCCATTATGTGGGAACTTAATAAGCTGAAAGACCGATGAAACAATAACAGTCATGGCATAAGACCAGCTACGACCCAAAAGAAGGTTGTAATCTAGAGGGGCATCAACCACCTCCACATCTAGATTAACGGTTTTTCCTTCAACCCCTATAGGCAAGTCCTGTAGAATGCCATAAGGATGAAACCCTCGGCCATCAAATGCCTTTAGAATTTCCAGGGATTAATTAAGTGTAGGAGAACCAAGGGTTTTCCAACACTGTATTGACATAATACACGTAGCAGCTCCCTCATCAATTATAGTCCTAAAACAAGGTCTATTTTTGACTAACACTGGAATCTGGAAAGCCATTCTATGAGGAAGGCGGGGTGTACTATTTTATAAATCGAAGACTATGAGGTTTGAGTCCTGAAGATCAACAACTCCTATAGCCGACAATAGCATTTTATGCTGTGCTGGACAAGATTGCAGCACTTCCAAAGCCGACATTGCTGAAGGTGAAACAACTAAATCTTCAACAATGTTATAATTCTAAGCAGCTCTCACATGTGTATTAAAAGCTGACTTTCGAAGTATACCCTTAGTGGGCGGTTTGATTACTAAGTTGAGATTTGGTTTCTCGATCTGTAGTGGATCGGAACCAGACGGAGCTGAGGTTGATGGATTGGAATTAGAAGATTTAGCTTCCTTTCCATCAAGAGGACTTTTAATCCCGTAATATTGCGATCGTGTCACAATCCTTACATGTGACATCATCATTATGGGTTCTTCCAAGGCACTATAGGAAGAACCTATCATTTTACTATCTTGATTTGGAAACGGATCCTTCAAAACAACGGGTGTTTGCGAACCTTTGACGATTTTCACAACCTCGGCACGATGTGGAAAATCCCTTGTAAATTGCTCCTCATCGCAGAAGAGACAGGGATATTGAGGTTTTCATTTCTCTTCAGTAGATTCAGGTTTATCGGTTTTCTCCTTTGAGTTCTGCTTGTTCTTATTCGTACCTTTCTTCTTGCCATTAGATTTTGATTTGGTCGTGGATGATTCTACGACATGAACATTGGCAGAAATTTCAGGTGAAGACTCTCCCTTAGGGGAATCTGGTAAAGTTATTATAGGAGAAGAATTCTTGGAGGATTTATTCTTACTTTTGGTATTAACAGTACCAATCATACCGTCAGCGGCATGAGACCTTGAGGGAGGTGCAACTATTTGATTTTGTTTCAGAAGGTCAGGGATTTTCTCATGCAATGTACCTGACTGCATATAAACTAAGTCAAGGTACTGAGCTTGAGCAATTACTTGCTCTTCTGTAACTACCCTTGCCTTAGCTACATCTTCAGTTATTTTGGGTAATAATGATTTCACAAACCATTCTTGCAAAATTTGGTCCAGGATAAAAACTTTCACTAAACGACATCGACATCACCATTCATGAATATGATTTGAAATATAAGTGGACGTCGATTTCTTTAACGAAGTTAATAATTTCGTGCCATTGTCATATCGGACTGACAGCTGGAAATGAGTAAGGAAGGAAGTGGCTAACTGACTAAAATTATAAAAAGAGCCTCGTGGTAACTCAATGTACCACTTGGGTGCAAGGCCAATCAAAGTGCGTTGAAAAAGACGAAGACAAATCGAATCATCTATAATGGAATTTGATGCACACCAGAGATGGTAAGTCATCACATGATTAGACGGATCTTCTCCTGGCTTCCCCTCAAACTTTTGTATATCACTAGGCAACTTATTCGGCAATGGTGGCCAAAACGGAAGATAATTGATGGGATCGTTCGTAAGGCGTGACAAGTCAGGCAAATCCAAAGTTGCTATAAATGGTAACTGATGGTTCGGGTCCCGAAAACTTGGGGTCATAAGACTAGCTCCAGGAGGAGGATATCCAAGATAGCTTGGTATCGGATTCGCGTTTGGGATATTATATCCTCCTGGAAAACCAGGATTAACTGGACCATACTGGGGTCGTTGAGGTTGTTGATATGTATACCCAGGGTATGGTTGATACTGATAAGCCGAGTTCTGAACAACGGGCCCATATTGGTACTACCCCTGGCACAGTTCATAAGTAAATTGTGGTTGACTTGTAACAACCGTACTAGGCCCAGGTTGTCCTACAGGCATGGAAACCGAAGTCTGGATTGTAGGTATAGACTAGGGTAAAGAGGCCTGAGGAGTTAATACAGGAGCAGTAGAAACTGGAGCCGCTTATACTCCAGAAATGGGTGGAGTGGATTGAACAGAAGCCATAGCAGTTACAACAGACGTTTTGGATGGAGTTCGTGGCGAACTAGGCCCAGACTATTGAACTGCCCCAAGTGTAGTAGTTTGAGTAGTAGGTTGGACAAGTTGCTGGTGTGAACCAAAAACAAAAGAGTGTCCAGATTGAGATGCCAATTGTACACTGGGTTGCGAAGTCTGTTGATCCCACACCATGTTCATTCCAGGGTAAGGACCCATAATAGGTTGAACGTATTGAGGAACAAAACCAGGTTGAGTGTAAGATTGATAATTATATGGTACATTTCCTGGTCCTTGAACAAATGATTGACCTGAAAGTGGTTGAAAACCTTGAGGTTGATATTGACCCTGAGGTTGGTACTGACCTTGGGGTTGGTACTGACCTTGAGGCTGGTATTGACCTTGAGGTGTATATTGATACTGGGGTTGACCTTGAAGTACATATTGGTACTAGGGTTGACCTTGAGGAAAATACTGTCTCGTAGGAACATATTGTCCTTGAGGTTTCCCCCCAGGCGGTAATGGACTGCCTTGGGGTTGCCCCCCAAGCAGTATTGGAGTACCTTGCGGCTGCCCCCCAGACGGTATCGAACTACCTTGAGGTTGCGGATTAGGAGTAGTACTAGACATCATAAGAATCTCTTAAACACTTAATGGTTTAGTTCCATTATGGCCAGGAGATATGGCATAATCGATGGGTCGAGGAGAAGCTCCTGAAAATGTACCAGATACAGACTGATACCCAGGAGGAACAGAAGGACTGCCATGTAAAAAAGTTTCTGGCGTCTGAGTAAACAAGGATGATTGTCTCGACATATTCAAGGGAGGATAATAACCTCTGGGTGTTGGATGAAAAGGAAATCGAGGTGGTGAAGATGCGAGACCTGGATTTTCTAAGAAATTGGTCAACGAAATATACCAAGTGTCACCTCTAATGGGACTGAAGAAAATAGATTCACGCTCCCTAAATTCAATAGTCGGTTGATTTTCAGGGATGTTGATACCTTCATCAAGACTTGAGCTTACAATTTCTTCAATGGAAATGAGTCCAGAAGGAAGATTCTTGGTAATAATATTTTCTACTCTGGGTGAACTAGGACCACTAGAAATAGGAGAAGCAAATCCTGAAGATGGAGTGGTAGCAATTTCAATTTTAGGTTCAAAGATTTTAGATTCTTTAGCTACTGAGCTAGTAGCTGTGATACTACCAGTAACCTCAGAAAATGAAATCGGTTCAGAAATATGTTCTGTTGCTTGCACTAGGTAATTAGGATGTACAATCAACGAAGAATCTCTGGCCTCCGGTGACCCAACCCTACTTTCACCAGGTGTGACAAGGGCTCGCAGCTCTTCCAGTTGACTTGGTGTAAATTTGGGAGGCTACCTCCATAGTTGCCGAGATTGTCTTGGTAATTCAGCCATGATTAATCTAATTACTTCACACGAAAACAAAGAAAAATCTCAAGAAAAACACCTACAGTCTCTAAAGAACCAAATAATTTGAAGCACACGCCTAACAAATCTAGGAGACCAAACCACACACAAACAATATCTTTCCAGATCGAAAACACTAGTTGGTGATGAAATCCAACGTCATAGAGTTCAATACAGAAATGGAAGTTGGAACAGTTACCTCGACAACCTGCTTAGTGAAACAGACTGGCACAAGTTTCTCCACTATAACCATCTCGAGTGAAGATAAACCCCCAGAGAGTCCAAGTGACTCTAGTCGACGTCTACTCCAGGTATAGTGGGATCTTCCCTCCACCGTCGCCTAAGAAAGAATCCTAAAGATTATGGTCACTAAGGTCACCAATGGAAACAAATATACCTGGGGGAACAGTCTACGATCCGATACACACGCAAGGGCAGAGTAACAAGCTCAATCCCCTTGAAGGCTCCTTGACATAATCCAAGGTTTACCAACAAGTGACCCCAGGCTCCTCGACAATGGTTAATTCGAGGTTTACCGTTTTTAATACGTGAATATCTTCTATTGTTTCCAATGAGGAAGGATTGATTCCCAAACTGGTTCAGATATGATCTTGTGCTTCTCCTTTAAGAGGAGCTTTCCTAGAGCATAGATGTAACAATTGGATTTTCTTCCTACCGCAAGATCGACTACTTGTTTGCTTAAACTACCTTAGAGAGTTAATTACTCCCTACTCCAAGATACTAGTCTAAGCTATGTTGGTGAAAAGAGTCCTAGAAAATAAAATGATTGCTAGATTGATTTTAATTAAGCATTAATTTTATTGCTTGTTCCTTAAGTCAATGGGTGCGGAGATGAAACTTTATGGTAGGAAGACTCGACTCCAAAACACTAAAAATGCACCTAAGATGATAATAATTCTTTTTCCTTTTCAATGAATATCTAGCTAAGGAAGAGTCGAGAATGCAATGCTTTGAAAATCAAATATTTCTCTTAACATACAACTGAAAGGAAATTTTTTGTCTTTTCCAAAGAACTTTAAAAACGAGACCACTAATGACACTCACAGAAAATCCCTTTGCTTTTCAACAATCAACAACTACAAGAATAAGCAATTCCTTTAAGAGAACTTTTAAGATTTCTAGAAAAACTCTCAAAAACTATTGAAAACAAATTTTCAATAAGCTTGTATAATTTATACAAAAAAATCAAAACTATGATCTAATCTTGAGATCTAAACAAAAAATGGATTGAAAAGGCACTTGAAATGTTTTTGAGGATGTTCAACTTAGTGTTTCAGCTAACTAAGGATCAATTTGTTTAGCTCAACAAACTAATCAAAAACATCCAATTATATTTTAATATAAAAAATGAAATTTGAAACTTTTAATCAAGTTCAATCAAAGTTTTGCAAAAGAGACAAACGGGATCTAAATATCTTCACGGATAGATTTCATGAGCTAGTCAAACTCAAAAAGAAGACCAGAGAGACCAGGGTGATCTAAGGCTCTAAGGCTTCGAATCTCTGAGCTACTACAAATACCAAGCAAAAACCAATCCAATCAGACAAAACTTCTTAGAAAATCACTCCAAACAAGAATGCCAATGAAAACTAACTCAAATGGAAATTTTGTCAAGACAAACGCAGGTGTGGGCATATACTAACAACTATGGATAAAAACTAAACCTAACTGGGTAGATGGATCTTAGGTTTTTCAAATTTTTGAGAGGGGTTTGCAGACATCTAGTAAAACCAGGTGTGGTGCCGCTCTGTGTTACACTGTAATAGTGCGGATAGGTCTACACTGTAACTGACTCAGAGGGTGCGGTCTTCTTCCAAAATTTCAAAAAATAAAAATCCAACCAGGATCTAACCAGTACCCAAATTCACACCAATTGAGGCAAAATTAGAAACAAAAACTTATGTTTCTCAAGTCAAAGCAAAGACAAATCAAAATCCAAACCAAACCATTCCCTAGTAGAGTCGCCAATTTGTTGGCCGGATAAATCGTTCTTGTGGACAAGACCGATCTCCCTAGTATCTAATGATATCTAGCAACAAAGAGCACAAGCAAACCTATTTTTCTCTAAACATGTTTCAATTCATTAATGAATACTAAGAAGTGTAATAGGCCCTACCTCGGTCCAATGCTTGTTTGAGGCAGTTTTATCCCAACAGCTTCAAGCAGTTCTCGTTCAATAACCTACATACACAAACAAGCACACATCGAAGCATACCTGAGTATAACAAAACATGTTCATTATGAAGATCAAGGAGCTCAGAAAACAAACCATTAGAGACAGTTCATTGAGAAAAACAAACTTGATTATATTAACTTTATGAATAAAAGAACCTTACAACCTTTGCCTTGATGTTGCACAAGTTTTTTCCAAGGTCCAGTAGGAGTGTCCTCTACTTTGACAAGCTTCACTCACTTCCCAAATGACATGAAAGGTATGTGATCTCTCCTCTCACAAGATCAAAAAAGGAAGCCTAGTTTTCAGCAGCATTTACCCTCAAGAATCTTCAACTTTCAACCTCTCCTACAACCATCCCAATGCATGAATTTATAGTGCAAATGGAGGAAGTTGCAGGTCCACCATTGAAGGGATAAGTTCTTCCTTCAATGGGATAAGCACCTCATATCATGGAGTTAGCTCCCTTAGTTATGGAATGGATGAACCAAGGTGGAGCGAACTTGCCAGCGTAATATTCCTTCTAGAAGTGTCTAGAAGTGACCCAAGATGAGTTTTTAAGAATGAACTCATGCCTTTTTAACTTTTACAGGGGTTCGCACTCATTACTCAATATACAGAGCAGTCAGGTTCGCAGGAAACATGACCATTAAGTGCAGCACCACAGGCAATGTTAGGAGAAAGTGCGAAACCAAGATTTGAGATATTTTTAAGGTCTTTCTCCCATTTTCAAGGCTTGACATGAAGAGCCGAGGTTTAAAACTTTCAAAGGAGGTATGTATGAGTGTTGATAGACTCACAAAAACTGTAGAAAGTCATGGTGACAATTTTTTGTGTAACACCTACACTACTGGTCCTTTCAAGATCAGCCCGCGAAGCGTAGACCAAAGTCTCACCCGAAGTAGTATGAGAGGATGCTGGAACCATGTTTCTGCACCCTAAGATGGTCGAGATGTTGTTTAATACCCTCCGCCCCTACTTTCGTGTAGGTCGCTAAGCCTTAGGGCTCTATAAGTCTACCCTTTATTTCACCCTTTAGTACCTCCGTGAAGGTGTATGATTGACCTTCACGTAGCCCTAACCCATGGCCTAGGTACTTTTGCATAGCTATGACAATGTATTATATACGTTCCCAAGTTATCTCAAGTGTTTTACTTATCTTATTAATCAACAAAGTTAGCGCCATGTAAACTGATATCCTTACTTGCGTTCAATTAACTGATACAATCACATATATTCGTGCATCAAATAAACATTGTAAATTAAACCAAAAAAAAATATAATTGGATGCATTAATAGGAACTAAATACATAGTAATTGCAAAATACTTTTCTTTATTGATATCTTCCAATTTAATACAGACTATATCCACCCTGTGCACACAGCTGCAGGGGTCCGTGCACTCAGCTGCGGACTTCCACCTTAGGCCTCTGCACACTTAGTTGTAGAGCCTCTACCTATGCTAAAACCCAAGAACACTTAGACTTCTCCACTCTACTTCGCTACTTTCTTCCTTACTTAACTACATACAGCTTACTTACTTAGCTCCTTTTTATACAATCCCATGGTCCGTGAACCATGGGTGGATCTTTACAGCTAACTTAACACTTTAAAAAATAAGGGTGGACAACCCTTTATGACTCTTGACACCTTCACGCTCCGCGACCACGAAATGTGGAGACTTTACAACTTTATTACAAAATTATCCCAAAACATGGGCTTTTAGCCCCAAAACTATTGTTGGTAGAACCCATTCCCAACACAAAGGTATCAGAATCTTCCAAGACATTGTCGAAACCATCGAAGAAAGAAGATGATGGGAACAAATCACAATCCTCCCATGATAGTGCACCTTGTAGAGGAAGAGCTAAGGTAAGCCCTCACCACCATTATTGCACCAAAGACAATCAAAATAGGTATAAACAGTCTCATTATTCTAAAGTTCATTTTGATTACAAGCACATTAATGATGAACAGAAATCATGGCATAGAAACCCATGTAGTTTTTTTGGTTTGCATAACCATGTCGTTGTTGAGTGTTGGAAAATAATGGAAGCAAGAAAGAGGATAAGGTGTGAAAGGCCTTCTCCACATTAGGGAAGCAAACATTTTAAGAAGGTTTGGAGGAAGAATTATTTTTGTAGTCATTGCAACCGAGGTGGACATCAACGAGCCACATGTTGGAGGCTCCATACAAAGCAATGTCTCAAGGACAAAGCACCCATGCAGAAACCAATTGGTGAAGTTGTTCAACAAGAATATACACCACATTCCCAGTGGTTCACTTTGTTGATTAAGAGATGGTTTTACTAGAGCTAGTAGCTTGTTATGGCTACATTTTATAAATCATGTGTTGCAATATAAATGTAAAATTGATGACATGTTTTCCATTGCTTATTAAAGAAACAATGATGTTTTGGCGCTTTTGATAGTTGAGGTATTGAATTGTGTTCTAATGTAAACATGACCAAAGAGTGTGTCTTATAAAATCTTGGAAAGTATGGGGATGTTTGGGTCATGGTTGATCATGTAGTTGAGCATGTAATTTGCAAATATGTACTACAAGTTTGCAAAGGATGTAGGTGTCGGCTCATCACTTATAGCTCTGAAGGACAAGGGTGAAGGTAAAGGAAGTGTCACTTGTTAGGACACTTTTGGTGTAGACAATGTAACATAGCAGTTGTAGATTAAGTTCATTCTTTTGGAGGACCAAAAGCTCCTTAGTGGGGAGGAATGATCTAGGTGGTTCTAGATATGCTCAAAAGTCAAAGTGTTCTTGAAATAGTTCAAAAATAAAACTCCTCTTATTGAAGCCAAACGAAGACTAGATTGTAGTGCTTATCACCCTGATTCCAACATTGTGAACAACACTCAAATCTGATTTCGTATGCTCAAGTTATAGACTGTCAAAGTTCTAGTCAAACTTGGCTAACTGGCGGTCTTAACAAGGCAACAAATTGGCAAAATCTCAGCGCATAAAATCCGGACACTAGAACGAGAAAATTTGTCACCTACTTAATTTATCCAGTGACCTTTATTTTTCGGCAGGAAAATTTGAATCATATAATTAAATATATATATATATATATATATATATATATATATATATATATATAATATATATATATATATAATATATATAGATATATATATATATATATATATATATATACATATTAAAATTGGGTGGTGGGTTTGCCACCCCTGCCAATTTTATTACAAATATAAATATTAAACCTAGGTTGGTTGGTGGGCCACCAACCCCACCAACCATTCCACACCATATATGTTATATATATATATCAGAATCGGTGGGGTTTTAACCCGCCCGA
>APFE031373424.1:20495-89245 GCA_000404065.3 Pinus taeda
TACCTCTTTTATAAATATGGTATTTGGGCCTTTGGCCCATAGGATTCACTTAAATAAAACCTATTCTTGAAAATGAGCCAATGGAAGGTTGTAACTCCTAATTTCAAGAGCTAAATTTACCTTTTTTTACCCTCTCCCTTAAAATAAGGTGGGCTATTTGAGGTGATTTGTAAAAATATACTATGATACAAAATATTCGCCCACTAAAAATTTAAAACCCCTTAATTTCGCCAAAGGGCGAACATTCGCCCCTAAAATCACCCCTAATTGAAACCCTCAGTGCTTTCGAGGGACGGGGTACTAAAACTCCAGAAGAACGGGGTACTGAAGCCCCTACTATTTTAGAAAGACAAGGTACTGAGACCCCTTCTGGTTTGAATGGACCCCAAATTGCCCTATTTTTACCCCATTTCTATAGACATTAACCTTTGCTTTATCTCAACTTAAACCTTTCTTTCCTACACTAGTCTAAGATAACTACCTATTCCTGTATATGTTTCATATTTTACATTAAGATTTATTAAAGTGATTTATTAATCATTTTTACATAAATTTCATGCCTATTAAGTACCTCTTGTAACTTATGATAGTTTCCTAGAAGTAATTGAGGAACTTAGTATTAATTATGAGTTAGTATGATCAGTGTAGGTAGATTCTTGCACCGCCACGATGATTGGTCCAAGATTTCCATGAGCTTAATCTTTCCATGCAGACGTTTTGACCCATGACTCTGAGTTTGGTTCTATTAACTGAGGATGGATATCAGCCACACAATGAGGGATGTTTGCCAAGGATGGTCTAAGGCCATCAAAGTACACATTCCATTATAAGTGTTAGCTGATTTTGTGATGTTCGGTTGTTAGTCTGTTCAGCCAAAAGGCCTAAATAAGAAATGACTGTAAGTAGTGGAATATGGCTAAGGCCAAAAGGATGTATAAAATATAGATTGTAGGTAGAACTAGCTAGCGATCTGTAGACTGTAATTTCATTTTCTATATAATCTGGTATCGCCCTCAGCTCTGGGTTGGAATCGCACTACTATGTACATTTTCTGATCAAGTAATACAAGGAATCTGCCATATTATTCATGCACTGTGTTTAATTTATCTTTGGTGCATACTTGAGTGTTGAATCTATTCATTTCTTAAAAGGGAAACGAGCTAGTTGGCTAGGGCCCAACCAACCCAGCTCGTTTACCCTTTTGCTTTCGTTATTCAGAAAGACTGTGTGGATATTTCCCTTTGTCGTTGCGTGGTGTGAACAATTTTATATTTATTTCTAAAGTTTTCGTTTAAATCTATTTTGAAGTTAAATATGAAACGGATCTGTGGCTTGGGAGTTAATTGAGTTATTTCCTTTCTATAATTTCTTTCTTACATTTCTTTACTCACAATTCTTGTCTTGATTTTCTTCCACTTGGATCGTGCAAGAATCCCTTTTCTTGTACTAGTGCATGTGATTTCCTGCACTCTGGTTCAGTCATTTATTTTACAACAAATATTGCATTTCTTTCCCTAATTATCATTTCAGTTATTCTTGCAAGCAAATGGGTTGCTAATTTCAGTAATTGCCTTCAGCATTAAAAGTATATTTCTGAAGGATCTGAGAACAAATGCATGAATTTATCATAGACACGTTATACTTGCATTTGATACTTTACAACCAAGGAACATAAACACTTTAAGTAGATTACTGGAGTTAGATGATACATGTAGATCACATAGACTACTGCTTTGATTACTTCGAAATTGCTTTCATTTCATGAAGTTTACTTCCTTTGCAAAATTTATTTAATTAAAGCATCTATTTTCCATAGATAATTTATCTGAGAATGTCATTTGCAATTGCAATTCTTTTTTCAGCACATCTTTCAATATTTTCAAAAGTAAACTAGAAACTTGGTGAAGGAAACTTTGCCTCAGTGCAAGAGTTGGTATCTTATCACAGAAACAAAGTGCTCCAAGCCTTGAGGCTTAGAGCACCTCCACAAAGACATAAATCTTCAGTAAGGGAGGTAAAATATATTTTTACACAGAGGCACTGGACCTGCACTAGTGCAAGCACTTTGCAATAGTACAAGAACAAGTTGCTTGTGTAGAAGGAAGATCAAGAGGAAAACAGATCTTTGCAAGGGCCCACTTGTCAGATTATTAGCCATCTATCTGAAGATAGACATAGCATTTCCTTCCAGCATTTAAGATTGCTTTAATTGTGTGAAATCTCCTTTACTTGATTTACTTGCAAATTGTTCTTTTATATTCCAACACTAGAGTTTCTTTGGTGTCAATTGCCTTAAAGATTGTTTTACGTCTGATTCTGCAAACATTCCCTTTAAAAAGTATGATTAAGAATAGGAAAAGTTGATACCACTTCTGGCATTGCCTATGCTTCGTCTCTAAGTTTTCAAAACCCCCTAGTTGACAATTAAGTGTTAAGGAGTTTGCTTAAGTGCAATTCCTGCACCCAACAACCACTATCCACCAACCAAATCTCTTCATGACCTATAATAAAGCCTACGAAAGAAAAATAAAATGAATAACCATCATCATCAATATTTTTATTCTTAGGCCTCCTTTTGTATGAAGGTTCATTAAGATCAACTACAAAAACGTGTTTCTTCCATTTTCTTTTCAAATCATCATTCTTTTGAGGACACCTATTTTGATAGTGACCATGTGCTTGGCAACGAAAACATTGAAAAGTTGACATGTCCCTTATTTCTTGAGACGGAGGAGGAGGTATTATTTGTGGAGCATGTCCTTTTCTTGGAGCAGGCCTTCTTCCTGTACTTCTTTGAAATCTTCCAAAGTTTCTTCTTCTCTTGTTATTCTTTGAGTGGGATACAAAAGCTTGAGAATATTCACCTGGATTTGGAATCTTTCCTTTAGACATGACCATATATTCTTCTTGAGTGCATGTAGCCCATAGTTTATCAAAGGTAGGAGCGATTTATTTGTCACTAATGCTTAATGAAAAAGAATCCCAAGTGTCAGAAAGACCATTGACTGCTTAACTTACTAGTTGTTTATTGGGTACAACTTCATCAATAACTTTGAGTTGATCTATTAACTGAGATATTTTTATGAAGTATGAATCCATTGTATCATTTTTTGTCATATTAACATCACAAATATAATTCCTTAGACTTCTAGATTGTCCATTGTTGTTGATGGTGTATAGTCCAATGAGAGCATCATACATTTGCTTCGAAGATTCATGATAACTAATATATTATATCTAACTAATTCCATAATGATGCTCATAGCTAAGATATAGTTTTTTTTGAACTTGTCTTATCTTGCTTGATCAAATAGTTCATTCACTTTTCCTTTCACAATATCCAGAACCTTATTCCTTGCAAGAATAAGGTCAATTCTAGTCTTCCATGCTATGGATTTTATAGCTCCTTCAAGTTCTTTTTATTTATTCATGAATAAATTCATGATGAAGATGATCAAACAAGAAAAAATATGTGGGATAGGATCTCTTCAAAGTGATCTCAATTCTCTTCTCCTTCACATAATATTTGATACCATGTTGATTTTCTAGTTGTAGACAAGACTAGAACAATTTTCAAACTAATTACTACTTTGAATGATACAATTTTAAGAATTTACACTTGAAAATTTCAACCATTAACTTCAGTAGAGCAATATATATCATAGTAAAAACAATGAAACAAGAGACACCAAAATTTCTTGGGACAAAACCCCATAATGGGAAAACCTGGTAGTCTTTCCTTGTGTGAGAGAGAGTTCAATTCAACAAATTGTACGTCATAATATTTTAGTCAAAATGTTAACCTTTCACTTCAATAAATTCCAAGTCAAAACCAATCAAAAGGAAGAGAATAAGGGGCCAAACTTTGGCCTGAAGCTCCTCACTAAAGGGCCGAAATTTGGTCCTGTCATTCCACAAAAGAGTTTAGTCAAACTTCGGCCCTTTAGCGAGCAGCCTTAGGCCAAAATTCGGCCCCTTATTCTCTCTCTTTTGAGTAGCTTTGACTTGGCATTTATTGAAGTCAAAGGTTAACATTTTGACTAAAATATTATGATTTACAATTTGATGAATTGAACTGTCTCTCTCTCATAAGGAAAGATTACCAATTTTTCCCATTATGGGGTTTTATCCCAAGAAATTTTTATCAATGAAAAATCAATGATCTTGAGATATTCAACCTCTAATTATAGTCAAGTATTTAGTCAAACAACAGAGAAAATGTCCACACCAATGTTGGTCAACACAGAGATAAGAGAGGTCAAACTTTGCTTGAAAAAATTGTCTTCTTACTCCTTCGCATGTGTGAAAAAAACTCCTTTGAATAGGTAAAATTGATGAGTTAATGTGATCCAAATAAGTGTGGAGCCTCCATTTTGTCTAGATTTTCATACTTTTTGTTGAATAACTCTTATGCATGCAATGGGTGTTTATAGTCATTATTATCATTTTTATACATTATTGGGATATTATCTAGAGGCATTCAGAGGTAACAATTTAGTGATCTATGAATTCTTCTTGTTTTGTTAATTTGAAAAGATTTCATGTGAAAATATCATTAATAGTAGGCTTTCCTTGTGGCAGGTGTATAGTTCATGTTCTAACAATAGTTCTTGTTCCATAAGTGCAAATCATGTTCTCACCTCCACGATTTTCATACATTGAGTTCTCATGATGGAAAATGATCATATGGGTTTTGAAGAGAAGAAGGTCGACATGCTAATGTGTTCCCTTGATTGCACCCATGTCTTCAAAGCAGTGCATAGAGCTAAGGTCAAAGCATGCAGTCAAACTATTTCTAGAAGTGTGATACTCTCGTGATTGTTATGACGAAGATCTTATGACTCGGCACTGGTCGTTGTGATTATATAGAACTTCAAATCAATGCAAATCCATTCAAATAATCGAATTCCTTATTTTAGTGTAGAAATCAGTTTACAAATTCTAAAATTATACATGTTGTTAATCTTCGATCTAGGTAACTCAGAGGCATCATTGTTACAAATATGAAGGTCGTGAAATATAAAAGGAAGATAGGTAACAGAGGTCGATTTCGTTAGGCAAGGAAGGGAGGAGTTTGTGCCCAGTGGGATGATCCCTAAGGGGGACCATTGGAGCTAAGCTCTGCATTGGTCAATGCTTATGTAAAAATATTTCAATATTAATATAATCTGGAATTCGATTTTGTGTTTTCATTTCTTTTGAATCTTCTAGGATTGTGATTTATCCTTTACAAGGACAATGAGCTGGGTGGTTTGGGCCCACCAACTAGTCGGTTGCCCCATACCTCTTAGGATTATTTTTACGTTATATTGTGATAAATGCATAACATGTAAGTGTGATTTGGTATAGCTCTGTAATTTCATTCCATGACTCTTCTTTATGCTTTGATCATCTGAGATTTGTAATTTCATTTCATAACTCTTTTTCATGCTTGATTAATGATATCATTGTTTCCTTGGATCAAGGATGAGATAAGGAAGGCAGAGTATAGATAATATCTTATTTACTTTACAAGTTAAGAGTGTTTACCCTGATCTTATTTACTGCCTAATGAGATTTACTTTTAGAATAATATAATGAAGGAAATTATTGCTTATTAAGGCTAGACTGGTTGATTTAACTTATCATGCATTAATTCAAGCATTCATGACTGCCTTGGAAACATTATTTTAGATGTGAAATTGATCTTTGTATTTTTGGAAAAACAATATTTATTCTTGTATTTCTAATACTCGAATACTAGGATCAACATGAGGGGAGAATGTAACCTTGTTTTATTGGCAATGAGAAGTATTCACGGAACTCTTTAGAATGTTTCTAATCAAATGTCATGATTGATATATGTTCATCATAATCAAATACTTCTTTAGCAATAGATACATAATGTAGAATATCGTTGTGATTAGAAAGAAAGTATTCCACAAGGTCAAGGTAAGCTTTGAATTAGTAGGGAATGAATTTATTTTGTTTGGTTATATTGCATGTTTTACTTCTTTCCAACTTAGCAGGTAATCCTTTGAGAGGTTTTTAAAACTGAATTGCATTCTTTATTTCCTAAATGGTTTGTCAGTTTAAGTAGAATCTACATTCCCTTGTCCCCTGGAAAACTGAGGTAGACTTGTTGCAGGAGTCACTCAACCCGTAAGAGGAGCCAGAAGTAGATTCACAGTGTGTTTTCTTTTCTTTGAAGAATCTTGTTCCTTTTTCTGAATGATGCCTTTGAATTGTTTTCAAGAGCTTTATTTTTATTCCAAAAATCCTGAGGTCTTCTTGTGGCATATATTTTGCTATGCCTCTAAGTTTACCAACCCTGATTGAGAATTTAAACATTGGTGTAAATCTCGTATTTATACCACTCGACATGTTAGCGTCATTGTCGGGGAGGCATTGTAGCATAAGGTCTCAATGATTTGTCATGCTTTTCCTTTTTCCTTCACGAGTGAGCTTTTTTAATGTGATTCCTCTTGCTTGTTGAAGCATACTATATGGTATTGCCAGAGAGCTTACAAGCTTGGTTTGTTTTCCTTCGCAAATGAGTTTTTTAGTGTGATTCCTCTTGCTTGCTAAAGCATACTGGATGGTATTGCCAAAGAGATCATAAGATTGGTTTGTTTTCCTTTATTGCAATTGATTTTTTGAGTTAGTGTGTTTCTATTTTTCTAATGCTAAAAGAACCCCCCACTCTAAATCCAGGTGCTAACAAGACTTTCCAGCTAGCAGGAAAATTCCAAAAATTGTGATGTTATTCCAAGAATTATCTCAAAATTTAGCAGAAGCTGGGGTCTCTGCTTCACAAGAAGAACACATTTTGTAATCAATTAGAAATAGGTCTATTCCTCAGGAAGAAAAGACTCACGAAGATCCAAAAGATTTTCCTAGGGAAACCAAGAAGTTATGGATCATATTTGATGAGGAGAAGCCATCAGAAGCAAAGACTAAAGAACATCCATCTGATCTAGCCTACACTTCGGGAGATAAACAAAGAAATTTGGAGGATTTTCATTGTGACCAAGAGTATATGGATCCCATTTAATCTTGGTTTCAGATGACTATCAGTATCCACTCATCCTTTATCATTTGGCAATTTGTAGCATCACATCAGTTAGTGTAGTTGGTTCCTCATGTTCTGGTATTTTCTCGAATATACCTTTTAAGTTTTAACATGAGTAGAATTATCCTCTTGTTACGAACATGGTTGCATTGGAAGTACTCCTATACTTGAAAGGAAGTCTTCTGCTTCTTAGGGTAGAATAGGGTAGAAGAATAAATCAATGCCATAAATAAAGATGTTATAGCAATGCTTTTAGGGCTTTGACTTCCAAAGCATAGCCACTAAAACTTATTTTGATCCACATTGGTTGTTAACACACACATTTGTGGTAAGCCTTGTTGAGTATGATTCAGTCTAATACCTCATAATTTTGCAAAGGTGACCATGATTAATCACTCAAATGAGTTGTCATCTAAGATATATATTTTATGTTTCCCTTGAAAGGTATCATTGGAAAACCTCCTATGGTGGACCACTCTTGTAAAGAGCATAATGAGCCATTCATGAGAACACTAGCATTATTAACTCAAAGAGTATTTCTGTCAATATTTGGGACATCTTATTTAAATGAATCTTTAGGGTAATGGAACTAGCCATTAATGATTAGTCATTTAAAAACTTTTCACGCCATCCCATACTCTTAAGGAGTAGATCTGCCTCCCCACTTATCAAGTAACCTTTGAAATTAATCATAATCAGAGTTTACAAAGCATTTTTGGAGGATAGTAGGTCTCATGATGAGCCAACCTACCACGATCATGAGATCTATGATGTATGACATTATTGTTACTAGTCACCAAGCCAGAGTAATGCATTGCAGCTGAGAAGCTAGAACATAGGGGGTCTCATCATGAGTCGGTCTGTTCATCCATGTTACTTCTTGTGAGTGGCACTAGCATCAACTGGTTACCAAACCAGGACAGTGACCTTCATCTAAAATTTAAAATTAAATAAGATAACTTTGAATCTATATCTAGTGAATGGGACACATGGATTTCACTGGGTTAAAATACATCCCTGCCGAGGCTATAGACACCTGCGGGCAGTAGGGCCATGACTGCGGTATCAAAGTTAATTGCACACTATGATTTACTCGGTTATCTTTCTCTTTCCCTGAAACTCATCATTTTAATTCTTGGACAATGGTTTTAAGATGATTTGAGCATGATGCTTTGAGTTCTATTTTTCAAAACTAGGAATATTTAATGATGTGGTACCCTTAGTGAAGGTAATTCTTTGTATTGGATTAAGAATAAATTTATTTTTGCATCTAGATGACAAAATAATTTAGGGTGTTCAATGAAGAATTTGTTGTTTGGTCCAGGAAGATGTCATCTTGTTCTAATTTTTTTTTCCCTTTTCTGGTATCATAACTCACTTCAAAGTTTTATTGTATTTAAAGTGATGAATTTCTTAGTGATGATTACTCACAAGATGTTGATGGAAAAAAATGTGTGTTGATTGTGGCTACCTCTAAAAGAACTACATGGCATAGGTACATGATTTCTCTAATAAGTGTAGGAATCGTGTGATAGCCTTCTTGGAATTGCGCCTTTTCAACAAAGGTTTATTTTTGTATCATTAATATTAATAAGACTTTGAGAAAACAATAAAATTCTAAAAATAAATCTATGACGAACAGGGAGTTCATTTGAGACAAGACAACAGGTATGTATTTTCAACCATAATGGTGCAAAGGGGGCTAGTCTACAATTTTTTTATAATGTTCTGTATAATTACTCTTCTCTTGCACCTGATTTTGGATGACCTGAACTAACCTTGCTAAAGTGATGATTTTCCATTTACATCAGAGATTCCCCTTGTTAATTTTATCATTCTTGCACTCAATGCTTACATAAGGATTGTAACACGGTTTAGTAGACACTATAATTATGTTGCAAACTTGATGGAAAATTTAAAAGGATGTATCAGTGTCTTACTAATCATTAATCTTTAAGAAATTCCCCCCTATCATCTTCCATGATTTGTCATTTGGTACTACATTCCCTACACTTTCAGTAAGTATAATGGTATATGCGCAAATATTTTTTTATGTGTCTG
Source organism: Pinus taeda (assembly GCA_000404065.3). Taxonomy (NCBI): domain Eukaryota; kingdom Viridiplantae; phylum Streptophyta; class Pinopsida; order Pinales; family Pinaceae; genus Pinus; species Pinus taeda. Next base: position 29,608 of record APFE031373424.1, read on the forward strand.
GTACTTCGATGACAAGTGTATGTGCTAGAGATACCCTGATTTAATAATTATGATTTCTCTCTCAGAATATATGTCAAATACATATGATATTACCCATGCACATATAACACTTATGGATTGGGGTAATTATGGTGTGGAGGCTGTCTGGAATTTCTTTTATGATTAAACTCATTCTTGAACCATATCACTATCATTCCATACAATGAGAAACTATGCCTTAAGATGCATGATAAAATCAACAGGCTGAGTGTTAAGAATGAGAAGTTTTGGATGTTGGCCAAGGATTGGAGCAAGCGAGCTAGATAGTATGCTGCTCATAACAGGATTTTAAAGAGAGAAATCAACATGGCCAGGAACACAAGGGGAAAGAACTTGAATATTTCAATTAATATAGTAGGGTTCTAGGCCACAATCTTGCATTTTTGAAATTTTGAAATCCATCCTATGGTTTGGCTTGCACGAAGTCGTGCAAGAAGGTTAGCGTGGGGGAGTGTTGAACCTCCATTTTGTCTACATTTTCATACTTTTTGTTGAATAAATCTTATGCCTCCACTGAGTGTTTATAGTCATTATTATCCTTTTTATACATTATTGGGCTATTATCTAGAGGCATTCAGAGGTAACAAGTTAATGATCTATGGATTCTTCTTGTTTTATTAATTTGAAAAGATTTGATGTGAAAATATCATTAATAGTAGGTTGTCCTTGTGGCAGTTGTACAATTCATGTTCTAACAACAATTCCTATTCCATCAGTGCAAATCTTGTTCTCACCTCCATGATTTTCATACATTGAGTTGGCATGATGGAAAACAAACATATGGGTTTTGAAGAGCATAGGTTCGACATGCTAATGTGTTCCCTTGATTGCACCCAGGTCTTCAAAGTAGTGCGTAGAGCTAAGGTCAAAGCATGTGGTCAAACTATTTCTAGAAGCCATAGAGGTTGTTAACAACGTGATACTCTTGTGACTGTTATGATAAAGATCTCATGTCTCAGCACTGGTCGTTGTGATTATATAGAACTTAAAATAAATGTGAATCCAGTCAAATAATCAAATTCCTTGTTTCAGTCCAAAAGTTGATTTACAAATGCTAAAACTATATATGATGTTAATCTTCGATCCGAGTAACTTGAAGGCATCATTGTTATAAATATGAAGGCTGTGAAATATACAAGAAAGATAGTTTTATTTTGTAAATTGTATTTTGAGAGACATAGGTCGATTTCATTAGGAAAGGAAGCGAGGAGTTTGTGCTCAGTGGGATGATCCCAAAGAGGGAGCACTAGATCCAAGCTCTGCATTGTTCAATTCTTATGTAACAATATTTCAGTATTAATATAATCTGATATTCGATTTTGTGTTTGCATTTCTTCTGAATCTTCTAGGATTGTGATTTAGCCTTTATAAGGGCAACGAGATGGGTGGTTTGGGCCCACCAACCAGACTGTTGCCCCATACCTAGTAGGTTTTTTTATGCGTTCTATTTTGATAAATGCATAATGTGTAAGTGTGATTTGATATAGCTCTGTAATTTCATTCCACAACTCTTCTTTATGCTTTGATCAGCTAAGATTTGTAATTTCATTTCATAGCTCTTTTTCATGCTTGATTAATGATATCATTGTTTCCTTGGATGAAGAATGAGATAAGGAAGGTAGAGTATAGATAATCTATTATTCACATTACAAGTTAAGAGTGTTTACCCTGATCTTATTTGCTTCCTAATGAGATTTACTTTTAGAATACAATGATGAAGGAAATAATTGCTTATGAAGGTTCTAGTTGATTTAATTTATCATGCATTATTTCAAGCATTCATGACTGCCTTGGAAACATTATTTCAGATGTGAAACTGACCTTTTGATTTTTGGAAAAACAATATTTATTCCTGTAATTCTAATACTCAAATACCAGGATCAACGTGAGGGGAGAATGTAGGCTTGTTTTATTGGCAACTAGAAGTATTCATAGAAATCTTTAGAATATTTCTAATCAAATGTCACGATTGATATCTCTTCATCATAATTGAATATTGCTTTAGAAATACATACATAATGTAGAATATCATTGTGATTGGAAAGAAAGTATTCCACACGATCAGGGTAAGCTTTGAATTAGTAGGGAATGAATTTATTTTGTTTGGTTCTATTACATGCTTTACTTCTTTGCAACTTAGTAGGTAATCCTTTGAGAGGTTTTGAAAACTGAATTTCATTCTTTATTTCCTGAATGGTTTGTCAGTTTCAGTGGAATCTACATTTCCTTGTCCCCTAGAAAACTGAGGTAGACCTGCTGCAAGAGTCACTCAATCGAGAAGAGGAGCCAAAAGTAAATTCACAATGTGTTTACTTTTCTTTGAAGAATATTGTTCCTTTTTTTGAATGATGCCTTTGAATTGTTTTCACGAGCTTGATTTTCATTCCACAGATCCCTGAGGTCTTCTTCTGGCATATATTGTGCTACACCTCTAAGTTTACTAACTCGGATTGACAATTTAAATGGTGGTGTAAATCTCTCATTTATACCGCTCAACAATAAGGTCCAACAAATGTCAATTAATATGAGTGTCAAGAGGTGGGTGTTGACCTTGGGGTCAAGCCCCTTCAAATGGTGGGGCCATCTTGTCTAGCTGAGGCTGAAATGGACAAATAGAAAAAAGAAAATCAATTTTCTTTTGACTTTGACAATGAAAACACTGGCCACAGCTTTAATTTTCAACAAAATATTAGCTATGATTTTATTCATATCCTTAATAATATCACACTCTATATTGCCTGAAATAACCAAGGTCTTAGAGATTGACATATCTTGAGAGGAATATTTATTTGAAGGACTTGTTGTAAGGGAAGGATTTGTGGCTAATGTTGTTGCAAGAGAGCTCTTACTTCGTGTTTGAATAAAAATAAATTATTCTTCTTCTTCATTAGGTGGAGATCCAACTATCTGTTAATAGGCGATGTGGCATTAACATCTCATGTTTTTGGTTCTTCTTCTTCATCTTGTTCGTCACATTTAGTAGTAGAAATCTAACCTTGAGAGGGAGTTTGAGGGTTCATTTTAATGAACAACTTGAAAAGTATTTTAGAGGAGGATTATTCAAGAACTTTCTTCTTGATATGTACAACTTCATTTTCCCTAATCTTAATGATCTTTTGTAAGCTTTCCATATAGAAAACACCTTTATTCTTTTTCTCTTCCTTAAAAGTAACTTTCTTTGTTGGTTGAGGAGGCTTATTTTCCTCTGTTGGAGACCTATTAGCTATATAAATAATTTCCTTTTCTATATTGATAGCTTCCAACATGGTTTCTTCCAAAGTAACCTTGGTTGTGCGCTTTACAAACATTTTGGTAAAAGTAGGAAGAGCAACAATGTAGAATTCAATTTGGACATCAACTCTTGGTTTAGATGAATTTGGGATTTTGTTAAGAAGTTTAAGATATCTTTGATTGAAATCCTCAATCTTTTCTTTAGGACACATTTTTAATCTTGAAAGATCAGCTAATATAGTGGTTGGTCACTTATTGTCACCAAATTTCTTGATGAACATATCTTCGAAAGTATCCCAATTTTGAATAGAAATAGCTTGTAAAGTGAAATACCATGTAATGGCTTTGTTGTCAAATGTATGAGGAAGCAATCTATAGATGACATCTTCATTTTGACAACCTTTGAGATTAATAGTTGACATAAATTTGTTGATATGGTATTCAGGGGATTCCTTATTGTATGGATTTAATTTAGCTAGTCAATGTTCCAGATGCTTAGGAAAATCATGTTGATTGCCTAGAATGTTAACAACTCCAAGAGTTTCTTATGGTATTTTGGGTTTTCCTTAACTAACCAGTGTAGGGGCAGTAATAGGAACACTAATAGTAATTTTAAAAGCATTTATAGTAACAATAGTTGCAACATGGGAAGAGGTCACCATACGTTGAGTTTCTAAAGAACTAGTTGATGGAGAAGATTGGGGAATTACAACTTGACTATGTACAATAGATTCATCAAATTGTGAAGGAACTTGAGGTCTCTAAGTGTCTATAGCTTTTGTTTTAACAAGAATAGGTTATACCAGTGATACTCCAAACTTTTTACTTATAGCATGAGTTTGAACTCCTAAATGTTGTAACTCTAAGCACATGCTAGAAGATTTTGGCTGTAATGAAACAATTTTGGTTGCTAATTGTTTTAAGGTAGACAAATTTGACACTGATTTCTTTAGGTGCTATACAAAGAATTTTTTTATCTTTATTCTAGAACATATTGAAGGTTCATGAAAATTTTGAGAAGAAGAAGCTCCTTTAGGAGTTGGTTGGGAGACCTCCTCAGAAGGAGTAGAAGCATCAAAAGTTTGAGTAGATTCAATATCAGAGACCTAAGGAATTTTAGGTGTAGGATGTTTGGGCGGTTATGTAGATCCCTTGGGATGAACTTTATTTTTTTGTGAGGTGTTTAGTGCCATCCACCATAAGAACGACCTCCTTCTAGAAAAAAAATGTTGTTGACCAAAATTGACTAAATCAACATTTAGGAAATTGCTCGGTCAGGATCCCAATTAGACCATTTTCCATTTTGGATAACAACTTCAATTAACTAAATGGGTCTAGTTACCGCAATGGAATTTTTCTCCAACAAATGGAGACTTATTGTAAATGATGAATTAAATGTTTTTAAAGGGAAATAGCGTAAAGAATCATGTAACTATAATCTAGTGAAAACTAGAAAGATTAATCTAAAACTATTTCTATATCATTAAACTATGTGTGTGTGTGCATGTGAAATAAAAAAGACAATAATAAACATGAGATATATATCTACTAATGAATATAATTCAACTGTAAATAAAATAATAATTCATTTCAATAGTTAAACAAATTTCATTCATTCACAGTGTTCACACACATTCTAGTCTTAATGCTTCAATAAAAATAAGAGAAATTGATCAGTAGTAACCAATTTCAATCATTAGCCATTAAATCAATAAAAAGAACTATAATGATTTCAATGACAAAATGAGAAAGCAAATTAAAGCAATAGTACCATATTTGCTTGACCTCATTGAAACATGAAATGAAAGTGGTCAAGAACTTATACTAAGAAAATAGCTTTACGATAGTGTAGATTTTACTTTCTTATAAAAAATTTGAACCCCTTTCACAGGGCCATAATGCTATTTAAATAACATTACAAAAAACAAAGGATAAAGTTTTCCTCCATGATTTTCTCAACAGTTAAAATAAATATAAAAAAGTGAAAGCTTGTTTGGATGCTTAGATAAAAATAAGGTCTTCTCCAGTTGGAGAAATGTCGAGAGGAACTTTATTGGATGATTTACATTAAGCATGGATTTCTAGAAGACTTGTGAGTTGTATAGAAGGATCAATCCAAACATTAACCTAGAGTTCAAATACGTGTGTTTCCACAACTGGCAACACTCTTGCGCAATTCTATCATTAGCTAATTTGGTCATCAGAACGTGGCTTTGTGGCTTGACCAAATATTTCCAAATGGAATCCAGGTCGACCTTTTGAATTTGTTTGATCCCATTATGATGTTCCTATTTTCTTAATTTCATTTTCTTCCTTAGTGCATATGCTTATGGTAGCTTTTCTTATGAAACCTTTTGTTCTATCTCTATTTCCTTGATTATCTACATGATGGATAGTATTACTGGAGGGAATATTTGTTGTGCCATATTGATCAAATCCTTAGAATTGTGCAAATTAGCTTTCTAGGCTTTCAGGACTGCTTTCTCTTGCATCACATTAAGTTAGGGTAGGTTGGGAAGGGTTATTTTTTCATCATTTTTCCAAGCAAACAACTTAGTCAGTTGTCCTTTCCTTCTCCATACTCTTTATCTTTGTTAATCATATAATTGAAGAATGTTTCAACCATGTTTTTTCGAGTTTGAGAAAAACTTAACTTGTTACATAATTTAATGAAGGAATTGTTGATTGATATCAATGGCTTCTTGCTTGAATCTTTCTAATTCCACTGCATTATTTGTTGTTTCCTGAAGTTTAAGTAGGAGTCTAATCAATAGAGCATCTTTCTGTTGATTCATAACTTACAATTAATGTTGTAATTTTTTATGACTTCTTTTTGAAATTTCAACTGAGCTTGGAGTTGATTTCCTTAGTGAGATAATTGTTGTTCCAATTATAGGATTTTATCATCTTTATACTTGAATAATTCCTTTAAACTGGTAACATGGTCAATCATGAATTTTCATAAGCCCCAATGAAATACGTTAACTCCTCAATTGTTTGACCTTCTCTAAGTTGGGAGTTATCCCAAACTGTTTTTAACGAAACTTTTGTATCTTTACTTTCATTTTCATTTTTTGTTTTTTGTTTTTTTTTTCCTTATAACAAACTTCTTTTGGGGACTATAAAATACATCAATGAAAGGAATATATTCCATCTCGATGGGTGGTAAGGAGCTTGTCAATATTTTTATCTGTGACCTGCTACCGCGGATATATTTATATGAATTTTCATCAAGAACTCAGAAGTAGCCAAATGGGTTTCACTGCAAGCATTAACACTGTCGAGAGGAACATTTAATTGATGTTATTCTATCTATTGTTGTGTGTGTTTCTCATGAGTAAAATTTGGATGAGGAACCTCAAGGACTTATTGTGTTTGAGAAACAACTTTTTTCATCTTCGAGAATTCATCCCATTGTTCATGTATTTTAATTGAAGTTGCAACCCTTTTAACAATTTCCTCATTGAGAAGTTCATTAGTGACTTCTACAAGAATTTGATCAACATTTTTTGGGTATTTATCAATAAAAGTAACCAACGCCTTAGTTGTGGAGGCTTATGTGGTGATTTCTTAACCCATAGGTTGTTGCAAAATTTGAGGTAAGAATGCCCTTCTTTCCTCTTTAAATGTAAGAAAAAATTGGTGTTGTTCATGGGATGGTTTTTGAGCTTTTTAGAAAACTTCTTAATAGGAATGAACTCTATATAAAATATCACCAAACGAGGATTTTTCATGCATACATATTTTCGCAGCAACATAAACACAATGAAAATTAACAATTCCTAGAGGGTCATGGTGTTTTAAATGGATTTAAGTTAACTTAAGGGCATAGAAATTTGTTAACTCTTTCCCATCATGTTGAAGGTTGTCCAAGGTATAAATTCCTACTTGTATAGGAAAACTTGGCCATACTTTCTTAGCATTTTTATCCAAAGGTAATGTTGATTTCAATTGTTTTATGGGCTATTTCTTTGCAAATAATTCTATCTGGGATGAAAATGGGTAAGGCATGTGGGGGTTACAAGAAACCATATATTCTTAGATAAGAAAGTTTTCCTTAAAAAAATAATCACCAATTCGGTCAATGCCTTTCTTGGCTTCTTCCAAGATCAAGAGGGGTTTTGAGTGGAATATCTCTTAATAAATAGGAATTATGAAAAAGTGGAAAATTTGATAAAAATGATCAAAGTATTTCCCCTCCTAGAGGTTTGAATGGTATATGTGTATGAGAAGTGGTTTAGAAGGAGTCCATTTCTATCCCATAGTGGGGAAGGGAGTCAAAAAAACAAATGGAATCCATAATATAGGTTGACATATAAAAAGGAGGATGTGGGTACTGGTCTTAAAGAGACTGAAAGAGTTAGCTTTCTTAGATATGTTATGGAACATGATAGTTTCCTAACTAAAATAATAACCCCCTGAGGCTTGTTGGATGAGATGAAACCATTCCAAAGGAAAATGTGGTACTCCTTTTCTACCATAAATGCTATAGATCATGGTAGTGATAAATGAGTGTGTTGAATTTAAATGAGAAATGGCACACTCTTTTGTAACGTCTTCTTTGAATTTATGTTCACTAATCCTCCAAGGTTTGATCGATCCATGTATCTTTTTACAAATTCGATGCATTCCTTTTGAATGAACTAAGAATTATATTGAAGTTTAGGCTCAAGTAGTGTATACATAACTTGGAAGTCCTCAGGATGAAAAGAGCCCACGACTATGACATGAGAATTGAAAATCATCCACTTTGATGTGTCCACGTGATTCATGGCCCAACATATCATGTCTGTGTCAGTGGCATAATTCTGGGTCGTGTGGCAATTTTTCATGTATTTTCAACCTTTTTTGATGCGGGTATACTTAGAAGTATGTAGAGTGGGTACTCCTTGGATGCAGGTGGAATTCAATTCTACATCCAATGGGTGTCTACACTTGAAATTTTAGTAAACCTATAAGGAGATAAGCCGAAATACAATAAAAAAAGTAGTTTCCTTTCTTTTTCTTTAAAAAATCACAACTCTTATTTTGTTATTTTAACTATTATTTTATTATTTTCTTTAGGAACCCATTTTACACCTCAAAATTCCCCTAATGCTTTTTGTTGTTTGTATCTTTAAGCACTAGTTGTGGAGTTCTTTGCACTTTCTTCACCTTCTTGACTTTCTTGCCGATACTTTGATTCGGGTAGGAATTCATTGAGTAAGCAATCTAAATACATCGAGGAAAACAAAGTTGCAAAATGGTTTATGGTTTCAAAACTTCGAAAAGAAGTAATCGATACATAACACTTAAAAATAAATGTGATTAAGTCACTCAAATATCATGAATCAGTGATATTCTAGTAACATGTGGATTTTCTTTATAAATGTTGAAAATAACTGCATTTACTTGTGGAGGAGCTTTTGCTAATCAAAATATTAATGTGAATCATCAGAGTAATTACGTGTTAAAAAGTAGTTAATTTTATTTGTGCCATGGGATGCTGACCATGTCCATATGACTCCTCGTGATAATGTTACGGTGGGACAAAAAGACAAGTCTAACTTTGAATTAGTGACATTTGGTATTTAACACTAGTTGGAAAATTTCGATGCGGCGGAGGAAGTACCTAAAGGATGACATGTCAATCGCTTAGAGGTGACACATGGATTTGAAAATGGGTTTTACATATGGTGATCTAGCCAAGATTTAGGTGACACGTGGTAGTATCCAAGAGTGCCATGTGGAATTTTAAGCCACGTCACCACGAGGTTCATTCCCCGGCTCGATGTGATAATGTACGAGTGCCCGGAGACAGAAATTTCACAAGTATTTAACGGAAAAGTTTATGTTCAACCTAACGCCTTAGTAACCAAAAGGGCAAGGAATTATTAATGGGATAGGATACATAAAACTTTACGACATTAGAAAAGAAAATGAACATCACGTCACGGGAGTTTATAAAATAAGTTGTGTGGGCTCTTGGTGCAGGAAATGGAGGCGTGAGAACTATAGCAAATTGACCGTAATAAGTTTGTCACACCTTGGGACTTTCGTAAAGGCATATGCATAAAACCAAAGCACAATTTGATGGAATCTAGGAAATTCACATCTTCATGGGCGTGAAAAACGACATTATTTGATAGCAATTTTTTGTGTTTTTTTGTAGTGCTTAAATGGGTTTAAACCATCAAATTTTGACATAGGGATAAATAATAATTTTTACCAAGGAAAATATATGAGGGTGGGTCTGAATGGGGAGAAAGGAAAGTAGAAAATAAAAAGTAAGAGGGTTCTCATTTTTTTAGATTAAATATAAAATGAGATCTTGTTGGAAATACTAAGAGGGGAGGTGAATCAATATTTATTACAATTGTTGTATTATGCTAGTTAAAATTCATTTTACAAAATAAGCCAGAACATAAGAAGTAAAACACAAGTAACTTTATTATTAAAAAATAATTAGAATCTAATCATTGTTTACAAAGATAGGCTCCAACTTGTACAAAAAAATAATCTTGAACTTCTTCAAGGCTCCAACCTTAAATGAAGACTCCAATCCTCAAATATAAATCTAGGCCCCAACTTGGTCTCTATGAGGACACCAATCCTCTCAAGCAAATCTAGGCTCCAACATGGTATATATATGAGGACACCAATCCTCCTAGGCTCCAACCCTCCCAAAACACTCCAAATTAAACTCAAATATTGATTAAACAATATATCAAGTTACCACTTCATAATGTCTTTTAGAATTGCTTCAAGATGCCTTCAATGACTAATCCAAATTCTCTTCAATGGCTGCCGCAAAATATTTTCAATGGTTGCTCCAAAACCTATTGAATGGTTGTTCCAAAACCTATTCAAGTGTTGTTCCAAAACCCTTTCAATGATTGCTCAAAAACATGCTTCAAATGTTGCATCATGAACTTGTCAGGATCTACTTCAAAATTATCTCCATGATCTGCTACAAGTCTGTCCAAAAGGATGCTCAAGTTCTACTTCAAGGTCAACTCAAGTCTGCTTCACACAAGATCGAAGGATTGTTCTAGAAAGCCTTCAAATCTTGCTCCATACTGTCTTAAAAGTAAGCTCTAGAAAGTCTTCAAAAATTTCTTGAAAGGGTCTTCAAGATACTTTAACACTTTTCCAAAGGACTGCAACAAGAGTACCTCCAAATCTCATCAAAACTAGCTCAGCGTCTACTCCAAGTTAGGTTGAGATCACAAGACCAAATTTTTCAAAAGAGGGGCCAAAACAATAGGGTTGAATTTGTCTCTTCAACAGGTATGAATGTCCATAGAGAGGGGTCCTAATTTCATCCTTCATAAAGCTGAGACTTGTCTACAGAAAGGGTCGAGTTCTGGTCCTTCGTACATGTCTAAATTTTTGCTAACAAAAAACCAAGTCGGTTCTTCCCACAAATCTGAATTTTGCACTTTGCCATAGAGGAAATTTTTTGTCACATGGGGCCGAAGTCCTGCACCTCACAACACGTTCGAATTCTGAGATGAGTTAGCAAGAATTACAGGGGCTAAGGTATGTCCTCAAGATACTTAGTCTAAACAAAACTATGTCTTAAAGGGACATAGTTTTGTCCACAATTAAGGAGACCAAAGTCTATATAATAAGATCGAATTTTGTCCCCAAAGATGGCTCAACCAATGCTTCAAAATATGATTAGAAAACCCTCCAAGAGCTCAAATGAAACCATAAAATAATTTTCAAGAAATGATTCTTCAATTCACCTTTAGTATCATGAACCTATTTTTTCTTCAACAAACTCAAGCTTCTTCACTTGTCTACTGCTTATCAAAATTTGGGTGGTCAAAAATGTGGCTTGTATTTAAATACTTATTCATGTAAATCAAAATAGAGCCAAATTGTGCATTGATTTTAACATTTATTTGAATTTATTTTAGGGTCTGACCTGAGTAGACATGTCTAGTTTTATTTGGTTTGAAGGTAAGTTAATCGAGGGATAAGTTATGAACATAGGAATGGAGATATGTAGCAAGTCAAATTGTGAAGGATTTCCTTTACAAAATAACTCCTCATAATCCAATGATTTTATTTTAGAGGTGAAATGATTTATTGTTATGAAAAATCTACAAGGAGAGACATATTTGTAGGCTCCTCAAACACATTAATGGCATATTTGTATTTTATTATTCACCTTCAGTGCCATATTCTATTGCAGGGGATTTGTTCATTATGGATTGTAGTATTATCCTGGATGGGGAGCATATGTTAAACCTTAAATGTTATATGGACATGCAATGACATATGTTTTTATACTTGGATCCAACATGACTTCCTTTTAAGACAACATTGCAATAATCCTTCTTGTAGGCAAAGATTTGTCTCCTTATTTGATGCAATGAAATGGAGCACAACTAATGGTAGAAAGTAACTCCTTTTTCTTGGACGATCAATTACAACAATGATGACATCTCAATAGCTTTTTTTTTTTCCACAATAGGAACTTGTGGAGGTTCTAGGAAGTCAGGTAAACTTTCCTAATTGGCAAGGTGGCATATTCAGTAGAGTGGTCCCAGAATGAGCACCGCTACCAAGCCGCTGTAACCAGGTATTATTCTTGTTGTTTGATTAATTTATATATAAACAAATTTCTAATATATTTTTTCCTATATATTTTTATCACGTTAGATATGTTTTTTAATATATGGTGAAATTATGTAAAATTTTATTTATGGTTTGAGGAAGCCAGTATGAGACCTTACATTATATTTTGCACTCATTTCCTTGATGTTGTTTTGGATTTTATTATGGTAATTGTTACATTATGATTTAATACTTTTCATGAAAAATCACACCAATAATATTTATATAAAATTATTATTTTACATGATTTTAAACAAGTTTCAATGGAAATTGTGATTACCTTGTTGAGAAGGCACGTGGCTTATGTATTAAATTGAATAAGTAGAAATGCAAGTAGATTTGGTTCACCACAAGATGCTTTCTAGAAGAAACATACAAGCAACCTTCTCTCAAACACTTAGGCACATTCCAAAGATCCAATAAATGCTTTCCAAAACATTCATAAATTGTTTAGGTTTCAAAGGTCCAATGTTTAATAGTAAAAATATAAAAGAAAAAAAAATACCTTTCATGTTAATTAAAATGTCTTGAAGAAAGAAAATACTCAACACTATGATGATTTAAAAAAGAAAGATCCGTTGAAGTGAAATAAAATGGTAGTAAAAGACAAATAACATTATTTTAAACATTTTGGCATAGTCTATGGAGCCAATAAATTTTTTCCATGTCCAATAAATTGTCATATAGGGAAGACTTGGAGTATTCATGTTGGCATACACCTATGTTCTTTTGTAGCTTTGTTTGGTGCACGTAAGTTACCTATAAAACTGGCCTAGAGTACACACATACATGCTTAGTTACATAGCTCAATATTCTAGAAGATGAGCTACATTGGCCAATAATGTACATGAATTTTCCAATCAAGCTCACACAAGCAAAGCTTGAGTAATTGTGTCTATTACATGTGAAAAAACTAGTTAGAGTTGGTGCTTAAAGTGGACTTTGTTGAAAATATATATATATTTTTATTGGTTTTGGATAACACACCTCAACATAGGCATATATACATTTAAGTAGGTGTAATAATTTATGTAGAAAACACTCGGTTGAAGTTGACTCCAATATTATTTGGGTGTGATTTTTATATTGCTTTGGGAGGTGTTCAGTTTATGATATGAACTACAATATTTGTAGCTTCATCTCAAAATGGCTCAGGTATATTACGTGCATGAAGCATTGACGTAGTCATTTCCATTAATTTTATATATGTTTGGATAGAGGTGGAATTTATGGGGAGTAGCCATGGTTTAGTACAACATTTTGATGGGTATATCATTTGTTTCATATATCTAAGCCAAATGCTCATTTTCTCTCTTAGTTTATTATTGAATTGGTTAAGGTTGATTTGATGAAACATATCTAATGATCTAGACCCTCCAATTAACCTTATATTTATATTAACAATTCCAATTAACCTTATATTTATATTAACAATTGATACAAGTGCTTTAGGAATAGGATTTTGGTCCTAAACATGTGACAATATTAATGGTTGGAGTAGAGTTAAACATTTCTCATGTGAGTATTTTTCCAACATATATGAGAGGTATATGGTAAGAGCACACCCATAAGCATTAGCTAAAATATTAGTGGTAGATATGATATGGTGGTATGATATAGTGGTTAGGAGGTTTATTGAGACATTTTTTTAGATAGACATAACTCTTTAGCATAGTGAGGTGAGGCTACAATGGGTGGAGAATAGGGATAATATGTGACAAAGTTAGGAGGAATTAGGTCAAACATATAGTTGTAGAAAATTAGATTAGAGTCATTACATAGTGAGATTGGATGACAAGAAAAGGGGCCTTTAGATGACTAGCTACCTACTTAGAGATAGAGGTTGGGAGATATAAAACTTGAAGATAATGCTAGTCAAATGTGACTATGATGAGATATATTATCTCAAAATATAGCTTTTAGAAGTAGATGAACAACCTTGACCTTTTGAGATTCTATTTCTTTTTTAGATCACATACAATAAGATGTGCTTTTCACTATTATAATGATATCTATATCTCTATCTATCTATCTATCTATTCTTTCTTTGAGATCATAAATGCTTGAATCTATTTTCACCATTATGATATATTTATATATCATTTTATATGTAAGAAACAATGATGTGATTGCATTTATTAACCACTTGTGTGTGTAATAGTAAAGATGTCCAATGGAGGTTAGTGCAATATCCACGAACCATGCAATACCAATTTTGGATCAAGCCCATGCATTTATATAAACTTAATATTTATGTAAATATGATCTTATTGCCTTTAAATTTATTTTAAAATAATATAATTATTGTCCAAAAATTCCATGCAAATATGTTGCATGTTAGAAACAACTTTCTACGTGTTTCATCATTTATATCTCACAAAATAATCATGTCACATGCAAAGAGGTTCAAAGACGTGTAGAACAGGCTAAGTGAGATTGGATGAAACCTAGGTGTAGAGTGGATTGAGCTAGATTAGATTAAAAGGACCACATTGGCTTGCTCAAAAGGAAGAAAAGGATTCATATTTGAGGATAGAGAGATTTATATGTATATGTCCAAAAAGCCAGAGGATCACGAGGAAAGGAATCTTGCACTAGAAAAATCAAAATATTGTACTATAGTGCTAAGGAAGAATCATAATCCCTCATGGAATGAGGAATTTACCTTCAAATTTGATGGTCTTAGTGAAGAATTGCATATTTCAATGTACGATGAGGATATGTTCTTAGTTGATGATTTTATAGGTCAGGTGAAGGTACTTATCTCCAAGGTTCTCAATTTTTGAGAAATGCACCATACCACTCACTTGGTTTCCCTTGTAATCCCGAGGCAACAACTCGAAGGGGAAATATGTGGTAATTCCTATTTTTTGATTGGTTCTTAGCTATTAATGCCATAACCTTATCGCATTCCTTTTTTAGGTAGTTTGTAGCAATTCAAGTGATGCGGTTTACTAGGCATCCATATATTAATTAGGGGAATTTTGAGGTCTAAAATGGGCCTCCTAAGAAGAATGTACAACCAAAAAAACTTTATAAGAAACAATAGGATTCAATATGATTATGTCAACCCTGGGGGATGATTCACCATTTTTGGAGTAAAAAAAAAAAACATTAATAAAATAATAAAACTAGTTTTTCAACTAGTATTTTAAACTTATCTTCCTAAGGTTTTACTCAAATTTTGAGCAGGAGTACTCGTTGGATGAAACATTTAATTCCTCATTCAAAGAGTACCCATGTTGCATACTTTCAATGGACCCTTCTACATGAAAAAACGTGATTGCAATCACGTTTCTTCATGTATTTCTCATTTTTCATGCAGTAGGGTCCATCGAAAGTATGCAACACGGGTACTCCTTAGATGAGGAATCAAATTTTGCATCCAACAAGTGTTTTCTCTCAAAATTTGAGTAAACCCATTGGGAGATAAGTTGAAAATACGAGTTGAAAAAATAGTTTTATCCTTTTTCCCTCTAAAATTTGATGATGTAATCTAATCTTATTTTATTATTTCCACTATTATTTTATAATTTCCTTAGGAGACCCAATTTAGACCTCAAAATTCCACTAATGTTTAAAACATGTTTTAGTTGTATACATCCTTTCTTTCCTTGCTTTATTTTTATATAAAATTTGGCATATTTTTGTTGCACTTCGATTGATAGGATACTCAATTAGAGATGGTAGAAATTATAGGTTCTCATCTCCTTGATTTCTATAACCCTTTATGAAATTTTTTTCATAAATTATACTTGTAGCAATTTAGTTGAAGCTATAATTCAACCATGATTTGATTTAAACCATAAAATTGAAGGGTTTTTTTTATCCAATCTTCTCTTAACCCTATTTTGTCTCTTTTAGTTGTAGTTTGGATTAGTGTTGATTGTAAGGGGGAATATGTTGATTCATGTAGCTTGAGAGGTACTCCCACAACCATAAGACACTGGGTTTGGGAGAAGTTTGACCCACATGGGCTTTGGGGGAAGTGTACCCAAACGATGGGGTTATGCACCCAAGGTGTGGGCACGAAACCAAGTGAAGAATGAATTGTTTATTCATGTTTGTACGAGGGCCTCCTTAATAGACCAAGGAGGACCAAATGCAACAATGAGGTGGTGAGATCAAATGAAGCAAAACACTTTACGTAAGTCAGTTGGGGTTTTTCTAGAATGTTCAAATTGGCCTTAGGCATAAATAAACAACTCTTGAGAGCTAGCCATTGCCCTCATAGGAAACTATAAGAAGGGAAGAGGAAGATCATTTGGAGCACATCCTAGTAGCACTTCTCTCAAGTGAATATACCCAAGAAAAGAAGGTTGAATAACTCAAGGGACACATATCCAAAAGAGGGTTGAATTTGGAGTAAGGATGGTCTAGTTCTAGTGTGAAAGGAAGGCTAAGCTAGCTTAAACTTGTGGAAGTTTATCCCTGTGAAATTCGACACTAGTTGGAGAAGTATTTTGGCAAGTTTAAGATTACCTTTTGTGGTAAGATTCTGCCTTAGAAAAAGTGCACATTACCTCAGGAAGATAGGTTGCAGATTTCATGAAGGAAGGGATAGTACATGCGATGGTTATCTATGGTAGCAAGCCAAGTTTTCATAGGAGTAGAGGATGCATTCTATGTGTAATTTGTTTTCCTTAAGGAGATTTGCTACACTGATATGAGGTCACTTTTAGGGCTAAATTTCATGCCCTAGAGAAGGATATTTCCGTGAAGACACAACCCATGAAATTTTGTCTAGGATTTTGAGTTATTATGCCTTGGATTTATGAAGAAGGGAAGGGTCGAGACCTTAAAGGAAGAGGTTATAAATCTGTGTATAGGGATGCTGAATTATAGACTAGTTTTGTGTATGATTTCAAAATTTAATGAGGCCAAAGTTGTCCCAAGTATGAATGTAGTGCAAAAGATTGGACAGTGAAGAGGGTTGTTGTACTGTGTGGAAAGGAGGGCTAGCGTGGGGCAGATTTGTAGACGATAGTGAGCTAAAGTGGATGTATAATTAGGTTTGTTCATAGGCATTGAACAAAAACTAGTAGCCCTAAGTTATAGTGAGGATCCATTGTTGTGTTGGTTTTTAGGAAGAGCCCTAGTTTTGTACAATTCAGGGAAGCAAAGTTGAAACGTGGGCAGCTTGAAAAGCTTTAGATCAGTCAAAGTTGTGGACTATGTATGGAAATTTTTGAAGCCCTATGTACAATGAACCAAGTAGGGTTTCATTGTTATGTGGGCTTTGGTTTTATCCCTAGATGAGTGGATTGATAAGAGGGAAGTTTGAAGACCTCGTGTACATTATTCTTTGGAGCAACAAAGGGACTGTTAGGAGGTAGATTGTGTGCTCTATTTTAGGTGGTTGTAGGTAGGAAAACTAGTGATAAGAGGAAAGTTTGTTGAGCCCTAGTTCAAACATCTAGAGTAGTTGGATGGTTGATAAGAGGGAAGATCTGGAAAACCCTTATCTATGTTAGAGGTTAGTTTTTTGAAGACCCTATGAGTAGACATCATGGTGGAGAAAAAAGGATGCTAGTGGGAATATTAGTGAGCCTATGTTTAGTCATATATGGAGAAGCCTAGAAGATTGATAGTGGTATAATGAGGAGTTGTAGATGCAAGCATTTTGAAGTGGCAAAAGTTGTAGTGATCAATGGATGGGGAGGAAAAGTACCTGCTATATGTGTTCAAGGTACATTGATTGAAAGGACTGTTGTGTGCACCTTCAGTAAGTAGGTCATGTGTATCTTGTTCAGGGAAAGATTGGTGGTCGTAGTTGTTTACACCAAGCCCTAGTTGTCTCCTTATATCAGGGCTATATGTAAGGGCCATGATCGCTGGTATGGGAGCCCTAGTATAATTGTATTAAAGTTTGTGATATACCAAGTTGTGGGTTAAAAAATTAAAAAAATTCATGGTGCACTAGTTGATGTGTGTTATTCTCATGTGCAAAGTAGTAGTGTTGTGGTGTTTTAGTGTGTTTGTTATCATGATCTTAGACTCAAACCTGATCATGAAGTATCATGGAAAAATCAACATCGTATGAGAGGCAGGTTTGAAGGGCTATTGGATTACAATGTGCACAACGAAGAAGCTTAGAGGGAGTTGAGTTTTTCTAGATCATGAAGTAGAAGGTTCAGATGAGGAAAAGGAGATGTGGTCTTGATTAGCTAGGTGATGAATTAGGCTAGGTGTTTTTTCGGATTGGAAGAGAAACAAGTGAACAACAATTTGTTATGAGATAGGTTGTTGTTTGTGGACTTCTAATGATGTGTCATGGATTGTTGGGATTGTTCATGAGGTGCTTTGATATGAACGACTTGGATTTGTGTGATGGACAAGATATTGGCAGGCTAGTATC
Organism: Pinus taeda; assembly: GCA_000404065.3. Lineage (NCBI taxonomy): Eukaryota > Viridiplantae > Streptophyta > Pinopsida > Pinales > Pinaceae > Pinus > Pinus taeda. The sequence continues at coordinate 47,843 of APFE031373424.1, forward strand.
TTCGTTGGGTCATGATGTTGAACATCTGAGATTGAAGTTGTGTGCATGTTTTGTATTGATCCAGGAGGATGAGATTTCTTGCAGGATTGATTTGCGGTGGTGGTGTGGCTCATGTTGGACCGCAACTCAGACTAAATTTAGAAGAACACAAGTTCAGTACTAATGTGAGCTAGTGGAGGTTGTATAAACTTAGAGGGAGTCTAGCTTTAGAGGGAGATTCCCTATGGAAGTTCAAATCTCCAAGATCTAACGAGATGAGGCATAGACACTATGGAGATGGTGTGGTTTATTCTACAAGGTATATTGCAATGGTGAACACCAAAGATTGAGGTAGTGTCACTGATGATGATGGTTACTTCTAAGTGGTGGAGGTACCTACCTCACTAAGATGGATTGTTGATTTGTGTAGCTTGGGGGGTACTCCCTCAACTAGGACACTAGGTTTGGGAGATGTTTGACCCACATGGGCTTTGTGGGTAGTGTACCCAAGTGATGAGGTTTGGCACCCAAGGTGTGGGCACAAAACCAAGTGAATAATTAGTTTTTTGGTCATTGCTTGCATATGGGAATCCTTAATGGACCAAGGAGGACCTAAGGAAACAATTAGGTGGTAAGATCAAATGAAGAAAACCTATTTTCTATTCAGTTGGGGTTTGTCTAGAATGTTCAAATTGACCTTGGGCATAAAGAGACACCTTTTGAGGCTAAGTTATTTCCCTCATAGGAAACTATAAGAAGGGAAGAGGAAGATTAGTTGGAGCACATCCTACTAGCACTTTTGTCAAATGAATCTTCCCTAGAAAATAAGGTTGAATACCTCAAGAATCATAGATCTAAAAGAGGTTTGAATTTGGAGCAAGGATGGTCTAGTTTTGGCATGAAAGGAAGGTCAAGTTAGTTCAAACTTGTGGATGTTTTTCCCTGTGAAATTTGGCCCTTGTTGGAGGACTTTTTTGGCAAGTTTGAGGTTACCGTGTGTGATTAGATTGTATAATAGAAAAGTGTGTTTTACCTCAGGAAGATAGGTTGAAAATGTCATGAAGGAATGATTGGTTCATGTGATGGATATTTGTGGTAGTGGGTGCATTTTCCCAGTATTAAAGGATGCATTCTCTTTGTAACTAATCTTCCTTAAGGAGATCTGTTGCATTGATATGAGGTCACTTTTCGTTCTAAATTATGTGCCCTAGCGAGGGCTATTTCCATGAAGATACAACCCATGAAATTTTGTTTAGAAGTCCAAGTTATTGTGCCTTGGTTTTGTTGAAGAAGGGAAGGGTTGACACCCTAAAATAAGAGGATATTATTCTGTGTATAGGGACGTTGATCTATACACTAGTTCTGTGTATGATTTGAGAATTAAATGAGGCCAAAGTTGTCCCAAGTATGAACAAAAGTGTAGAAGATTGGACAATGATGAGGGTTATTGTACTGTGTTGAAAGGAGGGCTAGCATGAGGAAGATTCATGGAGGAAGGTGAGCTAAAGTGGATGTACAATGTGGTATTTTCGTAGGCACTAAACACCAGACTAGTAGCCCTAAGTTGTAGTGGGGATCCATTATTGTGTGGGTTGCTAGGAAGACCTCTAGTTCTGTACAATTTGGGGAAGCAAATTGCACTAGTGTGAGTAACTTGAGAAGCCCTAGATCATTCAAAGTTATGGACTGTGTGTGGGATGTTTTGGAAGTCTTGAGTACAATGAACCAAGTATTGTTTCATTGTTTTGTGGGTTTTGGTTGTATCCCTAAATCAATGGACTAATAAGAGGGAAGTTTTAAGACCTCATGTATAGTGTTCCTTGGAGAAAAAAAGGCACTGTTGGGAGGAAAATTGTGTGCCCTAGCTCAGGTGGTTAGAAGCGAGAAAACTAGTGATAAGATGAAAGTTTGTTGGGACCTATTTTAGACATTTGCAATAGCTGGATGGTTGATAAAAGGGCAGATCTAGAAGACCCTAAGAGAAAATATAGTGGAGTAGCCTTATCTATGCTAGAGGGAAGTTTGTTGAAGATGTTATGAGCAGACATCTTGGTGGAGCAAGAGGGCTTCTAGTGGGCATATTAGTGACCCTATGTTCAATCATCTATGGAGCAACCTAGAATATGGAAAATGGAAGATTGAGGAGTTGGAGATGCAAGTGTTCTAAAGTGGCAAAAGTTGCAGTGATCAATGGATGGGGAGTCAAAGTACCTACCAAATGTGTTCAAGGTACGTGGACTAAAAGGACTATTGTGTAGACCTTCAACAAATAGGTCAAGTGTATCTTGTTCAAGGAAACATTGGTGGCCGTAGTTGTTGATTCCAAGCCCTAGTTGTGTCCTTGTATCAAGGTTGCATGTAAGGGCCATGATCCTTGGTATAGGAGCACTAATATTGCTATATTAAAGTTTGTAATATAATAAGTTGTGGGTTAAAAAGTTAAAATTTTTCATGTGCACTAGTTGATTCACTGATGTATGTTATTTTGTTGTGAAATGTAGTAGTGTTGTGGTGTTTTAATGTGTTTGTGATAGTGATCTTAGATTCAAACCCGATTTTGAAGTACCATGGAAAAATCAGCAAAAAACTCAAGTGTAAGATCCCAAACAACGAAATGATAAACTAGTCTGGCACATCTAGGTGTTCTAGTTAAAAATAATTGCAGTCAAAACATTGAACAGAATGGATCTAAAAGTACAACCTTTATTTATATTAATAAATGAAGAAAAAGGTACATGCCCATACAATAAATTTCAAGCCCCTGCAATGGCATGCACAACTTCTTATCAAAATGATAAGACAAATGAAATTAAGCACAATCGTGGACCCTAGATGGATCCACCAAACAAAATAACACCCATGGGGTTTTCGTCCCTCAAACCAAACTCGAACTAGCCATGCCAAGTTCTCAAGAAAAACACAAGACAAAATAAACCCGAATGATCTAAATGCTTAGCTTCTATCCCCTTTTATAGGCTTGATGGACTCTCTAAAGACCCTAGTTTATTATTTTCCCTCAAAAAATGAAGGCAAATACCATGGTATGATACCATGGGAAAATACCACGATAAATTCCATGGACAGATTCCGTCCATTTTGACTAGATCAAGAAAGAGAATATTACAAATCCTCCTACCCAAAGATTGCTTGCCCTCAAGCAATTCATTGTTATCCACAATAGAGGCATTGATATCAGGATCCCATATAACCCATTGTGTTATTTCATACCACCATGCTACATGATCCTAAATGGATCCTTCGATACATGGATCCTGAATGATCCTCTGACCAATCCTTCCTTTGATAGATTCATCTGGGTCCCAAACAATCCTCTAGCCAATCCTGGCCCTAATGGATTCTCCTAGATCCCATTGCCACCTAAGTCTTGGGACCTGTGGGTTATGGTACCATCTCAACCTTCCATCATTGCTTGTGCCAAAGGGCCCAAGCTGCAATATTCCCTTGGCTGTGAGTGTCCTCCTAGGAATTAGCCCACCAATAGGATACTAACTCATAATTTCTCGCCAATCTACACCTTGGGAAAGTTGAATACCTGCAAATCTACTATGTTGATGCCACTTGACGCTCAACTCATGTTGCTCCACTCGGTCACCCAACATGATGCATATGGATAACTCTGCCCTACTCTTCCCACTGTATAAGGCGAGATTGGTAGTGTTGCAAGCCTTATCATGTACTCCTGTAGAGGGATGCTCTGGAACTCCCAATTGTACTCCTCTTGCTGCCTTATGAGGGACTTGAGTCATTCCTCAACATTAGACAATTGGGTTGTTAATTCGGCACATACACCTATGAGCTCCTCAATCTTTGTCTTCTCTTGTAAGACAATGTCTCGGACTATCTAGACTCTCTACTTCAGTATCATAAGATCTATCTTGAAATGCATGATATTTTCCTGAAAGTCATCTACTGGAAATTCTCGTGCCCTGCTAAATGTCTTTGTATCCGTCTGCACTGGAGGCCCCATGAACACAACTTCAACTTGAACCTTTGACTAGCCCTTCACAAATGGCTCATCTTGCATACTATTTTTGTCATGCTGCCCTGCATGATCATGCTCATCATGTCGGTTTATTATTACTGGCTCCTCATTTGATTCTCCTTAAATGTCTTCTTCTTGGCCTTCTCCACATGTGGGGATAAGTTGTTTGCCTTCTCCAATTGTCAAACATGGATGTATTGGTGAACTGTTATATATACGTGATTACCCACTCTTCATGGATGTTCTCCTGGATATCTATAGACTCAAATACCTCATCATCAGGAGGAATTACCTCCTTCATTTCACCATGTACTTTGTCAAGTCGACTGATTATCATCGGCTTGTCCTGCAAGTTCCTCTAAAAAACATGGTGTTGTTGCTCACCTTGTGTACTTGACTGCTTAGATCCTTCATAGGTTCTCTTCTGAAAACCGGTGAACTCAACTATGGATGAATCTCCATGATCTTCCTTTATTGCCTCCTCATCACCTGGACATGAATGGTTAAGGGCATAAGGTCCCTTGCAGATAAAGCATAGTCCTCTCCTCCTTAGTTCATTCTTGATGCAGATTTTATTCTTGCTTCCTCCATCAATCCTTCTCAACTCCTTCCTAGTCAACACCCTTCTAAACAATTTTAAGTTTTTCCAGACCAACTTCTCGACTAGATCATAGGCAATTGGTGATCAATGTGGTTCCTTCCTCTAAATGGTCAACAATTTCGATCTTGGTATCTTGCAAATGTCAGCATCACCTTCTAAGAATAGAGACACAATATTTTGCATACTTATTTTGACATGGTTTGAATGAGTTGATGTAATACTTGTGTAAAAGATTTGGAGCAACTGAAAGATCAACTCATCACATTCTAGATTCAACATGAATGTGTCAACGTTAAATTCTGCCATGATTTTTAAAATTATGCACGCTTCTGAAAGGTAGGAAGCATGATGTTATTCAATCCCTTAAGGGCTTATACTATCAGTTGTAGTATATCTCTCATGAGATCATTGTTGTAGGGCAGTAGTGGCAATGTTAGAGCTATGACCTTGCTGAGACAATAAGCAACTGTGAGCCTAACCTATTCACAAGGTTGTTCACAATGTTTGGGTTGTATAAATGCAATCATGGATGGCTTGAGAGCCCAACAGAGTTTCTTCCATTCTGGTTGCCCCACCTTAGACAATCATGTGTCTAATTCCTCCAACTTATGAAGATATATGTCTGACTTTGTTTGTTGCAATTTAGATCCAAGTGCAAAGTGCTTAGCCCCTCTTCCCTGTCCTTCATTTGCTTCTTATAGGGGCTTCTGTTGCATAATGGCATACTCTTTTTGAGAAAGGCCAAGGCATGCTGCTTTGATCATTATTTTGGTCTGAGATATTGTTGTGTAAGGGACAATTTTCTCACTAGTTCATCAAGAAATTTCCAGGGGTTTTCGAAAGTCTTTTCAAGACGATCCATCTTTTCCCATACTAAAGCAAGAAAACATACACTAATTCTTCATAAAAAGATTTTGTCAAGCATGTCATAGACATACCTCTTCTTTCTTTCTTTCTTATTATAACCCTTATAACTCCATTGTTATACTATATAACCAAAGTGCTCCCCTCATATGACACAATATCATAAACATGAAAAACTTGAGTAAGCGTTAACTAATTGTTGCACCCTCGACATCACGACGAAGTCAGTCTTCTTAGCTACTACTGGCCTAGTACAGCGGCCTCAACCATCGACCTTCGAGCACCAATGCCCCCCCACACCCCAAAAGAATACTTGCTCCTTCACCCTTCCGGGTTCTGCAGGTCATTTACGATCTTGAGCATCTCAAGTATTTTGTATTTTGTGATCATTGGTTGCGTCGATAGCGTTGACCAAAGCAAAATAGAAATCATCTGTTGGAAAAGATTAGCTCCGGGGTGGAATTATCGCTCAGAGAAGTAATGGCTTCAGACCGTTTCTCATCATTTATTGTCACATGAAAGGATCAATGTTCATAGATATTTGGCTTCTCGATGTCTGCAACATATAACAACAGTAATAATCGTGGCATGCCGTCCTTGATCCCCGCAACCACGACTGGACTGTCTTCGATACTGTGCTCGTCGCAAGGGTGATTATAGACCCTCGGCTTTGGAACGAAACGAGTGGGATTTATAGCTTTCAACAGCGATGAATATCCAATGGAACGACGACTCAGTTGACTTTCTGCATCCTTCCACTGCGTCGCTGCTAAACGTATTGATAGATCAAACCCCGCCGACTCTGCACATAACGACAAGTTAGGAATGGACTAGCTCAGCCCTGGGCTCTTCTGCAAACAGCAGATCCGGCAATGAGGTTTCTGTAATGGTCATCTTCAAGGGTAAATCAGTCGCAGGCCTGGGAGAAGACAATGGACTATCGGACCAACCTCTGCGATCTATGCTCGTGTTCACCAGTTTGATCTACAGACTCTTGTCCGCGAAATCTAACCCTTTTTCTGATGTTCTGCATTGTCTCTCAACTGCTCTTATGCCACTGTTCTCATGTCCTTGCGATCTGGGCAATTTAGGTATGATCCAATGGTCTTGACGCCACTCTGTTTATTGACTATAGATTGTGAAAATTCCCAGTGGCTTAACACCCCGAGCAAACCAAATCTCGACTCCAGCGATCTCCGACCGCACTGACAACACCTGCAATCTCCGCACTGACCATTTCAAAGGAGGTCGAAGTTGGTATTACTTTGGAGCACGTCGACTGGATGTTAACCCGACTTGAGGTCAGGTCCGGTCTCTGATTCTACCACTAATTTATGGCATATGCAGCAAACCCGAATGCTCTGGACAGATCCAGTATCAAGCACGTAGTTCCAATTCAACCGTGACAGTTCTTCAGGATAGGGTTCAACTTCAGGAACTAAGGTTCGGCCTTCAGAAATTTAACTCTCGATCAACAGTGAGAAGAAAATCGAGATAGGGCTGTACCCAGATTCTGCTATCTCTCTGTACCCAGAACAATATTAAATAGAGAGCTCACTGTCTCTTAATTGATACTCATGATTTTGGGATCCAGAGACACCCCGCCTTCTATAAGCTCAATAATGAATAGAACAATTTTCTGCAGTGGTCAGGGTGGTTATGGAGAACCACCCAAATTGACAAGATCCTTAGCTAGGTTGATCAAGGTACGTCACCGAAATCCAGAAGCACCCCGCCTTCTATAAGCTCAATAATGAATAGAACAACTTTCTTTAGTGGTCAGGGTGGTTATGGAGAACCACCCAAATTGACAAGATCTTTAGCTAGGGTGATCAAGGTACGTCACCGAAACTAATTTTCTAGTAGCAATTTGGAAACCTTCAGGCTGCCAGGAAAACTAGTTTTGATAGCACTGTAAGATCCCAAATAGAGAAATGATCAATCAATCTGGCATATCGGGGTGTTTTCGTTAAAATTAATTGCAATCAAAATACTGAACACAAGGATTTGAAAATGTAGCTTTTACTTATAGTAATAAATGAAGAAAAAGGTATATGCTGATACAATAAATTTCAAGCCCCAGCTACTTATTAAAATTAGAAGACAAATGCAATTAAGCACAATCGTGGTTTCTGGGATCAAATTGGAACTGTTCTCAAGAAAAACACAAGGAGATAAAATAAATCAGAATGATCTAAATGCTTAGCTTCTATCCCTTTTATAGGATTGATGGACTCTCTAAAGACCTTATTTTATTATTTTTCCTCAAACACCTAAGGCAAATACCATGAAATGGGATAATAACATGGGAAAATACCATCATAAATACTATAGGCAGATTCCATCCATTTTGACCAGATCAAAAAAAGGAATATTACATCAAGCATGCACTTAATTGCCTGGCTAAATACTTTTTTACTGGAACTAAAACTAACACTATATGGTGTTTATGATTTAGGGAATATTATTCTCACTATATCTTTATATGGTAGAGAAAAGTACAACATATTTCTTCATCAAAATTCTAAGTTGACTAGATACAAAAATCATTAGCCTAAGAGGATCAACAACGAAACCTATAGAAACATAGTAATAATTTCCAATAGTCACCATTCTCCTCTGGATCTAGAGCATCAAAAGAAGCATCATTTATACAAGAAGAACATCAAAAGAAGAAGAGAAAATGAATACCTCATCCCTCAGCAAGATTCCTTGTAATATTCACAAAGAAAAGAACATAACTAACAATTCAGAGTGCAATATTTCTTGCTCGAAAGGTTCAACACCCTGGCAATTCATAGTGTATGAGAACCAATGAGGAGAGCAGAGAGAACCGATTATATCAATTAATTGAAAATGTGATATTGCTTTCCTAAAAACAATGATGGAACATGTAACCACTCTCACTCCTGCATCAAGCACAATGTATAAGAAGTCTATATGTTTAGCAAAATTATTCCCCTCACAGAGGGCACTGTATTTGGGTCTGAGTCTCAATATTTGTTGAGAACAATAAAGAATGGCAAGCGTTCTAAGTGTCTCTCTAATAATGCGGTGCTACGTGCACTACTAATGGAAGTTGCATTAGATTTCCATGCATTGCAAATGAAACACAAAAAGATCTCATAAGATGAAACATATCAAATTTGATAAGGTGTGGTTGTTAATGCCGCATTTCCATATCAATGTAGTAGATGTAAACAGCAAGGTGAATTTGTACCAATGCAATAAATTAGAACTCATAAACTTAGACTATTACCATGAAAAATCAAAATAGACCATCACCATTAAAACTCAAAATATACTAAGTGCATTTTAATATTAAAATGGAAAGCTTAGGTTAACTTAACGTTTTCATGTAAAAATATACATTGAAAATAACAACTTACAATACAATTTCAAAATTATTGGCTAATCATATACTTAATTATCATTAAAAATTATTGTCTAATCATATACTTAATTATCATTAAAAAAAATTATATAATCAAAAGAAAATCAATATAACGTTTTACTCAGTAATAAACATATATGATATAGTAACAAAATATTGTTTTATTTTTATCATTTTCACCTTGCATATATAAAAGAGCAAAAAAATATCATTGTACATCGAGAAAAAGATAGTTTTTTTTGGTGACTTTTATAAAATTGTGATTTCTTATTGTTTAAAATACATTTTTAAATCACATGCATAAATAAATTCAACACCCTAAAAAATCTTACTTTGTATTAAAATCTATAAAATCATGTTGAAACAAAACCTACTCTAAAAAATATTTAAATAGGAAAAAAAACACTACTATAGTGATCATAGACCATATTTATTTGTTCATTGGGCTTGGCAACGAGGTAGGATCTGTCCATCACGTGTCATCGCTTTGCATCTGAAGCTTGTTTTCAGTCCTAAAGCATTAGTTTGCTGAGAGTATTTCCAGGCAGGAAAGAAGGCTTGGTGCATCTGTCCATTGTTTTGGGACTACTGCTATTGCTGTTGTTTGGGTCAGGAGTCGAGGGTTGCCATAGACTTTCCCTTTGCACAGGGATACATAGAATACACTGGTGAAAACATAATTTATATATCAAATTAGTGAAGATTAAAACTCTCGACAAATAAAATTTTTAACCTTTTATGTTGCCTTGTCCTGTACCAAATGACCAACCATCAAAATTTTTCAAAGACAAAAATTGTGTGACTCTATCAAATGGCCAAGAAAACTTCAATGCTTCCCAACGCAACTGTTTAACACCAGCATTTGCTTCTCCACAATGGCAGTTGATTCAATTAATACAAAGAGTTGACAACGAATTTACCATAAATTTCATATTTATGATATTAAATACATGTAATAATAATGTAAGAAAATCTTATAAATTTCATATTTATGATATTAAATATGTGTAATAATATAGAAGAAAATCTTATAAATTTAATATTTGTGATATTAAATATATGTTGATAATGCATAACCAACGTATGTCCATGAAATAATACCATATGCAAATGTCCATGTGAGGTATGTCTTCCTTATTTCATGAAATTAATATATATTTGTGACAAAAACCCAAATCTTTACTTATATCTATGACATAAACCCAAATATTTATTGTTATTTTAATGTCGTCACGCTTTTTTTTCTTCGTTTTGATTAGTTCTTAGGCATACACAGTCCTTCTTAGGCTTGGATTGCGAGACTTGTGGGATCAAACCTCCACGTGTAGTTGTTGGACCACAACCTCCGACTAATGTAACTACACGGTTTCAATTTCTCTCTTACACATATGAAAAGCATGTTGTGGCGAGAAAATTGCTATAACTAAGAGTAATTCTAATAGGTGTATTATGATGTAATTTATCTCCTTTTATGTGGGGTTTAGTTTTAACTAGGTTATTTATTCAAATCACAATGGAGAGGTCGAAGGTGAGAGTCACATGGAAGCGCAATAACTATCCCAAGTGGTGCCTGAACTCACTGATTTTGACAAAATCTGGATGAAAACATTCCTTATGTGGACAAATCGTTCTTTCATCCAACATTGGAACTAGTCAGAACATTAATGATCACCAACTAAAATAGAGGTTTTTTTACCTTTTGGTCTATATATATCCATGATTATACATGTAGTCGCTTAGTCAATTTTGTTTTGCAATCTACAAAGTAATAATCTAATGTGAGCAAATCACATCATGTAATTATACATATTCTTCTCCAAATATGATTTAAATTTAATTGAATGTGCAATTTATCTCAACAAATTTCATAAAATTTTGTTAGGATGCTTTCATCATTGGTGACTGGGAATATAATATGTGTAAGTGCCTTCTGCAATTTTACAAAGTCTAATAAAAATAGGATTTGATTTGTATTAATAAGTGTTTTAACAAAGGCAATGCAACCTATAATTTAAGGGTGTTTACCTCAAATGTGTAAACTATGAAAAAACCATCAAAGACCTTAGATACCAGTTGTGGACACATTAATATGCTGACTCTCAAGCCTTATAATCTTCCCAGAGATTTGTACTTTTGTCTCATGTTATGATTATTGCATCCAAAAAGCTAGTAAGGCCAAAGAGCTCCTCTCTCTAGGTGTAATTGTTGTTGCCAAAAAAGAAAGCAAAGACCAAAGTGGTGTGCTCAAGTCTCTTGGCTCTGATCACTAAGAAACGTGATAGCTCTTGCTAAAAAGCAAGTGAAGGTCAAAACAATCTCGATTTAGCTCACCAATGCATCATCCTAAATATTAACATGAATTAAATGTTCTCAACAAAGTGTTGGTCATTGTCTTAAAGTAAAAATTTCTATGTCATATTTTCAAAAAAACCATTCAAGCATAGAAATGTTTGTCCTGGTTTACCATTGGGGAAACCATACTAGAGATAGAACTAAAGTTTTATGAGAATCCATATGAAATGTTTTCTTATGTCCATCATCCAACCCAATGTTTTAAAACTCTGACTCAGTATCCCCTCAGCCGATTTGATTTCAATGACTCCGTCGTTGTAAAAAATACATTAAATAAATTTATTTAAAAAAACAGCATAATTTTAAAGATTTTCATTCATGTTTCTAAACACAAAGCTTTAGAATATAGAGATAATACAACATATGATCAAAGTAGGCTTATGAATATATCCATTATAACAAAATGGCACCCAGTGTACTATCCAATACATACATGAATGATGATATAGAGATCAAAACAAAAAAACATAACCAAGGAGGCTAGAAATGGCCTCTACAACAAAAGTAAACTGTGAAACATCACTAGTCACCAGTACCACTGGCTACTACTAGAGGAGCCAATATCATCTGGCTCAGACTCTGAATCAGAGTCAGTCAGGGAAACCTATGGCTCCTCCTCATCATCATTTCCAACTGCAATTGTAGAAGTGGTAGCACTAGCAGGGTTTGCAGCAGATGTACGCCAAAATAAACGAGATATGTGCTTTTGTCATGGCTGAGCAGAAGAAGCACTTGCAACTGGAGGACTTGGGGCTGGGCCTGAAGCTAGTACAAGTGGATTTTCATTCAACTGAACATTTTGTTCAAGTGATGCCTCCATCTATAAATCCAAATCAAGATCCTCATCAGAATCAAACTCTGTTGGATGACTCTCCACTACCCAACCTGATGTTGGATCAATATCTTCCAACACAATGGGATTTGAATTAGGTATTTTGTTCAACAATTGGTTGTGTTTGAGCAGGAGGTTGTATTGGACATAGACTAGATCATTTAACCATTTTTTATCCAAATGATTTCTCTTCTTCGTGTGAATCCTCTCAAAGATAGACCAATTGCGCTCACACCCAGTAGCACTGCAAGTTTGACTCAAAACATGAATTGCAAACTTCTGCAATTGAGGAAAATGGCTACCAAAAACCTCCCACCATTATGCTACAAAAGCCATAGTAGTGTAATGAGTTAGCTCAACAAATTATATCCAACTTTCGAATTATAAACAATTTTAAAAAATTAAAATTTGAAAACTGAAATTTTTGTTTACCTAGCTCATCTGCTTCCCTTGCAACCTTTGCTAGGTTCTTGCCAAAGGTACCTATGGCTTTGCTGAAACAACTGACCTTCGGAGTATCTCTAGCTAGTCACTCTCCAATGGGATCATGTGATCAATGCAGTCAATCAATCCATCTCTAACCTCCCCACCCAAACCTCCTGCCTCCAGAGTTTTATAATGATACCTTGGGTTCAAAAAATACCCAGCTACATGTATAGGGAAATGGAGTTGATTGTTCCATCTTTCATCAATGATTGCCCAAATGGGCCCATACTTATCCACTCTATCCTTGTATGTTGTCTTTATTTTCTCCTTTTCTTAATCCATAGCCTCATAAATGAAGCCCATAGCCAATCTTTTCTCATCCACCAACCGCAACACCTTAACCAATGGTTTAGGAACCTTCACAATCTCTACTGCCTTTACCAAAAATATTTCTTCATTAACTTTCTTTTTCAAGTATTTTCCATCATGTTTGTGAGACCACTGGCTTTCATTCCATTCATTGTTGGAAAAAATATTTTGCAAGTTTTTATGTTGGGAAAGCATAGATTGCAATGTCAAAAAATGAGTTGCAAATCTTGTGATGACATGCCTAATAATATCCCTACCCCCTGTGTGTCTCCTCATCAGGCTCAAAATCCATGAATGATTGTAGATACATTTTTTTATACTTTTGGCATGATCTACAATGTTCTTGATCTAATCTAATTTGCTAATATCCTCAAGCATGAGGTCTATGCAATGTGCAACACATGGGTTCCAAAAGATGGTTTTGTGTTTTTCCTCTAACAGTTTACCAGCAAGAACATAGTTAGAGGCATTATCTATGATTATTTGAGCAACATTAGCCATCCCCACATCCTCAACAACATCATCCAATACCTGAAACAACAATTTTCCATCTTTCACCCTATCAAATGCATCAACTACCTTTTGAAACATGGTTCCCTATGGGAAAAAGATAAGAAAGTTTATGATGGTATGGTTCCTTTTATCAATACATCCATATAACATGATGGTACATCCTGTTTTTGCCCATGAGTTTTTGAAATCTTTCAAATACTCATGAATGGAAGAAATTTCTTTTCACAAATGAGACCCCCTTAACTCATGCATAGTAGTGCCTTTGAAGTCCTTTCCAGCAATAAATATGGCATCAAGCATAGGTTCATAATATGGTGAACAGGAAGCATTGAAGGGGATATCAACATCATACCACCATCTAGCTATGTAATCACAAGTAGTCTCCCTCAATTCTTTCTTCCAATGGTCATCTAAAGTGGGTTGTATATGACTTCTACTAGCTTGAGGACCATGTGCATCTAATGGAGAGGAGGGCATGACAGTGAAATAACTTTTGATATTCATATCACACTTCTTTTCATTTTACCCTTACCTTTTTTTATTGCATGGAATCCAAAAAGGGAGGAACATAGAGGAAGGGGATGGATGCATTAGTAAAAGGGATAGATGAAGAGCCCTCAAAATCAAAATGGGGTTTGGTAGCCATCATTTGTTGTATACTCCTTTTCCTCCCAATTTCATCATCTATTTCTTTTTACCTAGCTTTTTCTTCCTGAAACTTCTCAAATCTATTTAACAACTCCTTCCTAATCTCCCCAATTTGTGGTTATTCACATGGAGTAATTTGGCCTCTAATACCAGCCAAGTGTTGTTTTAGCCTATGAATTCCCCCAAGACCCTCCTTAATTTCTCTATGGCAAAATTTGCAATGGATTTGATTATCAACCATTTCAGCATATGCCCAAGCAACACCTTTCGCTCTAGGAGCCATTTTTTGACTTGGAAATAAAAGGAAAAATATGAAAATGAAAACAAAAAAAAAATAACATTGCTTCAATGTTCATTTCTTTTACAAAAAATACTCTTTTCAATTTTGAGATTTAACAAAAAAATAAATAAGCAAAAATATATTTTAGAAGTGAAAAAAATACCTCTAGGCACAAACCGCCTTCTCAATGCTGCTCCAACAAACCAACTACTCAATGCTGCTCCAATGGCTGCCCAAGAAGCTCCTCCTTTCTCCTCCATTGTTTTCCCAAGACTCCTCACTGCTGCTCCAAAAACAAACTCCACAACTCTTCACGAACTCCCTACAAATTCTCACACAAATGCAATGAGATAATTGTGAGGAAATGAGAGGGGTTGGGAAGATTTTTTAGGGTTGGGAGAGGTAAATGGACCTCAAAATAACCCTAAGCCAAATTAGAATTCGTCATGGGGTCCAATTCCACCCCCGAAAAATCTGTAGGTCGTGCTTTTGTTTCGGTGAACGAGCTGACCAAGTTAACTCAAGCTCGACCGAGCTAGCCGGATTTTTATAGAGTCAACCGAGTCAATGACCGGCTCGGATGGCTCGGTAAAAACCTGGCCAGCTAATCTATTTTGGCCATTGAGCCGACTTGACTAGGCATTAGCTCGGTCTGGCTCGACCAAGTCAGAGTCGACTCAACCTTTTTTTAAAACACTGATCCAACCTATGATACTAGATTGTAAAGCAAGGCCATGTAGGCTATATCCCTAATTGGAAAAAAAAGGCTTATTCGAAGAACATATAACAAAAAGCTAGAAAGAAATCATCATTTAGATTTATCAGAATCAAAGGCTTCCAGGACAATGGGATCTTTGTTGTTGCCAGGAGAGTGTGAGATTCTGGAGGTATGGCTAGGCAAATTTCCACACACCCATCCTTCTATTCATATTCTACATTGTGATCTACATTTCATCCAACATTAACAATATTTATTATTTTGCCTCATTACAGTCCAACATGACTTGGCCCAGTGAAAGCTTAAGATGCTAGTGGATGTCTATAATATACATATACTAGCTACATGTTCCGCAGGTATGGCCCATATTAGATACCTAGTCCCAAATGTCTATTAGAACCTCTGAGTTAGTTAAGCAGTGCCACTCCATTATGATTTCTCATTCCACATGTTCAATTTCTATGTGGATGGACTAAGGTTGTGCTCGTAGTAGCATTGGCCAAAGAATCCCACCCTTTATGGGGTGTGAGTGCCACCTTGTTTCTAGAAGTAAGCTACCTCGCAATGGCTACAAACCTTTGCTTGGGTATTATAATTAGGGGTTGATAACAAGATTGAGGGATTAAACCAAAACACTTGCTAAGAGACCTAAGGGATGACCACCACAAGGCTTGGCACATGAGGGGGGTGAAGAACAAAAATTCAAGAGTGGAAAAAAATTAATAGGGGCAATAGAAGCCACAAAGGTTGGAGGGAAAATGCTAGGAATATAGGAAAGAACAAACAATCGTAGAAGACAAGAGTGATATAAGTGCATTCAAAGACCATATTTCATTAGACAAGAGCCTAAAAAAGGAAAGAGAATGGAAAGAGAGTGATAAAAATCTAAAATAAAGAAGAATAAATCAAAGGTCAAAGAGATCACCTGCCAAAGAGCTAGTTTAAGGAAGCAAAGCAGAAACATAAGAAGTAATAATTCTCCTCACAGTGCGCCTTGGGTATTGTTGATGGTGCTGGATCCACCAACATTCAAGGGATATCCTCGATATGAGGTCCCAATTAGACCTCACACCGTTTGGTGTAGGATTCCTAGCTAGTATTATGGCATGATTGCCAAATACTAAGATATTTGTCTAGGCTCTAGCTTTCAGCACAAGAGAGTGTTGTAATGGTATCTTCGAAAAGAAAGGTGAGTGTGTCTAGTGAGTGTGCAATGTGATTGTGTCTAAGTTTTCTTACTAAAAAAGGGAGGAGAAAAGTGAGCCTCTAAGTGAGAGGTAATAGTACCACCTAGGAAGAGACACACGCTAACCACGAAGAACTGTCTAGCATCCAACGGAATAGTCCAAAACGGATGTGATAGTCGTTAAAACGAAAGAACAAGGAAAGACCCATTTACCATCCAGTGGAATATTCCATAGCGAATGTGACTATTGTTATAACTGATGAGATGAATTGTATGTCTAGTATTCTGTCGAATATTCCACAAGGATGAGACACTAGTGATGAGCATTACAACACACTCCCAACAATATAAGCACTAAAACAACCGAAATAGTTCAACTATTTTGGTACATATAAAAAAAACATGAAATATAAATGCTAACAGAATAGTCTTACAAACATCCATAAGTCATGCATGGAAAAGTGTTGGCCTGAAAAGGTTTCTATATTAAGCAAAAGTTCCAAGACACATATTCACATCATACATCACTAGCCCCAATAGAGGGACATTGGAGCCACTCCTTACTCAAAGAATTGTTTGGAATTCTCTATGCTTTGTGGGAGGAGCCAAGGTGAAAAGTGATTTTCACATACAATGAGGGGGTATATATAACCAAGGGGTGATGCTTGACCCTTGTGATGCTTTGACTACCCTCATGATTGTTCAACTTCCTATGACTTTTCAACTAACATGGCTCTTCATATTCATGTGTGTCCATTAGAATTCCACTTTACATTACATTTGATTTATAATATACATGGATCGTAATAGTTATGTGGCCTTTGAAAACTCATGACACAACTTGACATGACATAGCTGACATGGACTAGCTTGCTGAGGTGGCAATGTAAAGCCACTGTTGTTGTTGAGTGATAAATGTGTTCTTGGATGTGCTTTCTCTTCTCCTACACAAAGCTTGATGATGCGGGGTCTTCAATGATCTTCGACCTTGGGCGGTGGTTGCATGCATGTGATCCCTTTGCTTGTTCTTGATAAGATTATTTTTCCATCAAGTTGTAAGTGAGTCTTGTAGCATGTTCGCTCCCTCTTCTCCTTCTTCATTGTCTCGCCATGATCTAACATTGTACATGTTCCTGCAATTCACTCATGATGAGATGACATCAAATCCAAAAACTCCCTAATCTTAGATAATGCATTGTTATCCATGGATTGGGCCAGGGATAGGTGAAAAACTAGGAAAGAGGGCCCAACAACTGCACATTGTGTAGTTCCACGTGATAAGGAGGGAGGTTGGTCACTAAGATTGCACAAAGTGCAATTAAGGCTTGGCTGAGGAACTCCTGAGCACAGTTCTCGTTGTTGGGGAAAATTGCATAGAAGCCACAAGGAGACAAGATTGCACAACTGGGATAGTTAGTGGTTGAGCAAGATGGGGCCTTGGGAGGTAGGTCTACACAATTTTCAAAGGTAAAGCAGGACTAGGCAATAGAGGGGCCTTCGAGGAAACGTTTGCGTAGTACTTGAGATAAGTGAGTCTCGGCTGGGGGAGGACACTGGGGAGACACTTCTATGTAGTTTTGAGAGGCAAGGTAGACTTGGTCTTCTATGCGTTGTGGGGCTCCAGTAGGAAGGGAAGAAGCGTGATGATTGATATTACAAAATTCATAATTCAAGTCAGGCTGGGAGAAGTTACGACACAATTTTGGGGATGAAGGCAAGTTTCTAAGCTTTGGAATTGGGCAGTGCAACTACCCTAGGGGACAATGACTACACACTACACAGTTCCAAGCAACAAGGTTGCATCACTGAGGGGTGAGACTGTGTAGTCCACAGTAAAGTCGGGGTGCAGTGAAGGTGAGATGCCTAATCAGAAGGATTTTAGAGAAATGGCTAACTGCTGGAGGAAAGTGAACTTGTGATCACACACTATGACCACTAGAACAACAAGATAAAGAATTATCCTCTGTGAGATTTTCCTAGAACAAAAAGGGACAAGTGTGACACTTGAGATGAACTTAGGACGACCATGATGACACTTGTGCGACAATGCTTAAAACTTTGTGTATGAGTGAGACATATGTTTACATAGCTAGGACAACTCGAATAATTAAAGACCAACCTTTGAAATCACTAGAAAAGAATCGCAAGCATGGTAACACAATCAAACACACCAAAAGACTCTAGTTGATCAAATAAGAAAAACGAGTGAGAAGAATCTTAGAAAGCTAATGAAACAAGCTCAAGTGTTTGCAACTGTAAAGGGAAAGACCAAGGAAGGCTCTGAAATTTAAGTGCAAGCCAAAAATTTGGAGGGTTTTGCAGTTGCTACAACACTTGTCGACACACTATTTGAATACCAGCTTCTCTGTCTTGGTTCATTTTTTAGTGCAGGGCCTTGGTCCTTTGGGGAGTATTGATTTATTATGTAGATTACTTTGGCTTCCCCACTTACCCCATGGGCAAACATTGTTTCCTTTGTAACTTCTTAGTGGAACAAAACATAATATTTAGCCAGATCACAGTGTTTCAAATGGGGAAGGGTAGTTTATCTCGTGAGCTTAAGATTTCCATAATACAGTTTTCATCTTTAGTGTTGCTCCACTGCCAGTAGGCTTGGACAGTACCCCAACGTAGTCACGCATGAACAAAAGCATTTCACGACTATAAAATCCCAAAATAAACATGTGATTAATTAGATTAATCAAGTAATCAACATGCAATTATCCACTAATTAACATCAAAGTTCAAAACTATGAGTAGAGACACTTACCTGTAAATTTAGTTGAAATCTTCTAACTGCAACAAGGTTTTAGGGACAACTCTCCACCCAACCGTAGGCTCAGTTGCACAAAATATTGCTACAACTGGCCACCCCTGAGCCCTCAATCAACGTACTATTGCCAAGGTATCCTTTGTTTCACAACACTATTCTCCCAGGGGAATGGATGGTGGATGGTGGAATCATGGAATGATGGAATTGGGGTCAACAAAATAATGTATGCCCAGAACTTACTAAATATGTACATGATAAGATTTGCAGTGGAAATTACTCATAGGACTGACTTTAAAAATCAACACCATCAAAATATTACTATGCAGCCAATATGCATTGACAGAAGTGTTAATGCAGTCATAAAAGTTAATTAATGTAGAATAGTTTGTACTAGCTACTTTTTATAATAATAAAAAATGGACTATAGTATTTCAATCTACTACATGGTTAAAATAGTTTTTTTTTTTTTTTGCCTAGAGGTCACATAGAGTTGAAACCCGCTCTGATACCATATGTAACAGCCCAAAATAAACATTTGATTAATCTAATTAATCACATGTTTATTTTGGGCCGTTACAACGACTGCCAACGAGCCTAGACAATACCCTGGTGGAGTTGCCTGCTTCACCTCTATGCACAAGAAGCATTTCTACTCTTTCGCCTTTATTTATTTATTTAAGAGAATTTTGCATTGTCACTTATTTATTTTGGGGTAGAAGAGAGATCCCATATTATTGAGAGAAGGAGAGGTTTTTCCTTCATAGAAGTATATAAAGACCTATGATTATGTTTTCTCGTTTAGATTTTCTGCTTCTCCATTTCTGCTAGTTGGATAAGATGGAAAACACCAAAGTAGAAAATTGAGTATAAGCATGAGGTTCCAACCAACTATGTCGACAACATGATCCTTGTAAACATCACATGAAGAATCTAGAAGGGACGAACACAAGACACCAAAATCTAGAGGATCAATAGAATGAGAGGATGAAGGTTGAGAAAACAAGTCCACATGACAACCAACAGGCTTGCAGTCCACATCTGCGCAGAAATCCAAAGAAAGTGAGGTGGGAGGAGGTGATAGTTGAACGGATGGGTTCGTAACTTCTCCCAACTAATCCTACGGAGCTAGAGCTATTTGATGAGGAGAAGATGACGGGTCACCTATGATAGAAACCCTATCCATCTTAGATTTGGAAGCTTTAACATAGAGGTATGCTGGGAGAGGTTCAAATGATTCTAACACGTGAGGATTTTCAGATACATGAAGAAGATACTGAAACTGTTCCCTGAGAAATTTATAATCAACTTCATCTTCGGGGATTTGAAAAGAAATATTTTGGAAGCGCTCCCAAAATTTCCAAAGATATTCATCAGGTTCTTTCTGAATTTCCATAATTTTTTTGTTGAGTGCTTGACGGTCATAATGATAGAAAGCATGACTTAACTCTCTGATCATGTGATTGAAAGAGTGAATGGAGGTTGCGGGCAATGTGCGACACCATTGATGTACATGCCTTTCGAGCGTGTAAGTGAACAACCCACAGGCAATGTTGTCTGAGGGGAATTCATTCCTATGATAGAAACCTTCACTGTCATACTTACATTGTGACAAGTCATCAAGGACATCCTCTAACACTTCGAAATCATCTCCATGAGAAAAACATGCTGGAGGTATGATTGTAATGTAATTCATGAATGATGTGTAGAGCTTCATAACAGACTTTGGGGACCAATATTGTCATCTAACCCTCCTTCTAGCGCCAAAAATGTTGATGGTGTTGGACCCACCAACATGTCAGGGGATCTCCCTAGTAAGAAGTCCCAACTAGACCTCATACGATTTGGAGTAGGATTCCTAGTAGTGGGTAGTACAGTAGTGCCTTAATTGTGGTAGTGTTTAGAGGTAGGTATGATAACTTTGTTCAAAGCAAGTGTGTGACCTTGTAGAGAGTCAAGTGAGATGCATGGGGGTTCTAACACACAAAGGGGAAAAAGAAATGTGTCCCTTAGAAGCATGTAATAGTACGTAGCCTGAAAGGAACACACAAGATGAATGACATCACAAGCTAGAAGCAGAATAGTCCACAATCCAAAGTGATGAGTTAATACAACAACACGTCTTCAACAAGATTCGTACAATCATATACAAAATAGTTCATACACAAATGCGTAAGTGAAATAACATACATTTCTAAAGTAACCATAATAGTCAAACTACAATAACAACATACGCATGAAAATGTGTTGGTTCGGTTATATATATTAAGTGAAAGTTCCATCCATATATACACCATTGACAACCACTAGCCCCAATAGTGGAACATTATAGTCAACACCGCCTTGTTTTGGATAATTTAGTATCTATGGATAAATACTAATTCCCTAGATAAGTATCCATATATAGAACAACAACTTAAAGTGTTTTAGTCTTTTTCTATAAGCAATAGATAAGATGAGAAGATGAGAAGACCTACTTGTAGTTCTACTTTACTCTCATCTCCTTTGTATCGATCCCGTCGCTCCTTTCCATACTTAATATGCTTGAGAAGTACCTGTAAACACAACAAAAAACAAAAAATCGATCAAAGCAAAAGATCTATTGAATATAAGTGAATGGAATCAGATACATTTCACACATATAAGCATTATAAAACAAAACAAACATATGGGAGAAAGGTTCAAACACTTTATTGAATATAAGAAGGAATTACAACCATTTGTGTCTGATTCAAAGCCATTCCTCCAGCTTCAATCCCATCCACATAACATCAAAAGCATGACAAACTTGTAGCATTACAATACTTGCTTCAAAGCCAAATCTCATAGCAGCATTATCTCCTTACAATTCAACATAATCCAACACCTGATCACTTAGATGAGTGGTCAATTTATAGGGAAATGAAGGAGGTTTTGTCATAAATGGTGGCATTGAATGGCCTTCCATACTTAGAACTAGTTCCATGGAGGAATGGATGAGAGGATAGGATGCATCTTAACTCATTCCTCATCCATTTTTGAGCTCATAGGAGTTGATAAGTAAGGGAACCTTCTAGATGACTCCAAAAGATAAGAATATTCCCCAAACCCTATGTGAATTTAACTCAATCTTGCCTAGTGTAGGTGAAAGGAAGCCTAAGTGCTTTGCAGAGCACCCTGGCATGGACTTAACTACTATGTAGCACACCCTTACATGGGCCTACATGTGTTGGTCCCTCTAGAGGCCATTTCTGGATGTCTACAAGTCATGAAACTGTCCAGGAAGGAGGCATTCAAAGGGGTGACTTGTTTAGGGCATGTAGAAACTAAAATTAGGGTTTTTTGAGCCCTAAAACACTGATATGGATGATGGGATTGATGTGCCCAAATGGATTTGTAACAGATGCCCCCTAAAGCATGAAGTCAGAAAAATGCCAATGTCGAATGAAATTATTTACGATGTGATGAGGAGGTATCGAAGTGGAAGGTGACCTACATCAATTACAATACATATATCATTATATTTTATTTTACATGAATTAATGAGGGAAGGCATACCCATGCTCAACTTATAAACTTTCATTACATGTACATAAACAATCGTCTACAGATATAGACCCATGATCAGAATGACCATCAATGTAAAGCCATTGTACATATGATTTAGTACCCCTGAAATCGCAGCTCGGATGGATGAAACTAGATCTGGGGTCTTCTATCTCATTTAATCATTCGCTCAAGTACGAGACTAACCATGTGAATATGTGATCTAAAGTCGAACATGGGAAGAGACTATCTGATTACCAAACAATGATGTAAGTTGTTAACGAACGCGAGAGAAATCATCAATAATGATATTGATCCAAGAGGTACTGTAGTACATTCTGCATGGTGTGAATGGATGATTTGATGTCAACCACCATACAAAGTCTTTCGATCAAAGGCCATTGATTTCAACCTATCGCCAGAAGTGAGAAACTGGCCATTGATGTACGCAAGACTCAAGGTACTTGGAAGGGTATTTCTAAGTCAACTTCTTGGATAATGTGCTGATGTCGACAAGAAGCGACTCATCATAGGAGGGCCTTGATGTATCCCACATCAATGACACAAAACGAGTGTAATGATTTTGGAGATGAAATTTGACTGACGACAAAAGGTTCAAGAATGGCAGTCATGAAAATGAAGGTTTAAGGTATTGCACTGAATGACTTCTCTTGAACATATTAGCGACACTGAATGAATTGGCAGCATTGAACCAAAACCAAAATAATGGATGGTGTGATAGACCATAGGTGTGATAACCATCAAGCAAATAACCCAACCCAAATAATTTGAATGAATTGGCGGCATTGACCCAAAACAAAAGTGATGGATGGTGTGATAAACAATAGGTATGATAACCATCAAGCAGATAACCCAACCCAAATAATCACGGAGATGAAGTGAAAGTGTCATCTTCAAGAGTGACTTGCTACCATAAACTGGTTTCCCCCTTTTTCCATTTTCCCCATTCATTGCTGACCAATACCTCTTTATTTTTATCAAGCTTGAGGAGGATAACATATGCTTTTTGTATAATTCCACCCTTCGGATGAATCCATCGCTATTTGATGTTTTAACAAGTCTAACGAAGGTGAAACTCGGTCTTGTCTAGATGGACAAGTTTGTTGCTATTTGATGTTTTTAATGAGTTTAATGAAAAATATAACTCGGTCCTTTTCATGTTAAGAGAGTTTAAAAAGGGACAAAATGAAAACTCCTCAAGTTCTTTTTCGTAAATTAATTTCTCAAGCCCAAAAAAACGTAAAATAATACAAGATAGATGTCGTTTCCAATCCATTCACGAGCTGGAAAGGACAAGTGCTCGACAATCTTTTCATGTTTAGAGAGTCTGAAAAGAGCTTAGAGAGGACTCCACATTGAGGAACGAGTGGTGTCTAGGGTAGCAATTGGTTCCGGTGATGTTGGAACTTCTCAAAACATGTTGATTTATGTGAAGAGGCTGGCTAATAAGACCACTCATTGCAACTGTTCCTCAAAAAGGGTAAAACAACCAAGTGAAAGTGTATGATCGACCAAACGGATGGTGGTGATGGGATGAAAACAACCAAGGCTCATCTGACGAAAGAGGCCAATAGAATGGCAATCACGAGGGTTAAAATGGAAATGGGTTTATTTTTAGACAAGCTTGAACCATAGGGAACTATGCTTGGATTCACTTTCATGTTTACACAAGCTTGAAATGAAAAGCCATGCTTGGATTCAGTTTCATTTTTACACAAGATTAAATTGAAAAACTATGCTTGGATTCAGTTTCATTTTTACACAAGCTTAAAACGAAGAACTATGCTTGGATTCAGTTTCATTTTTACACAAGCTTGAAACAAAGAACTATGCTTGATATTGGTTTTCAAGCCCCCAGCATGATGAAAGGGAGAGTCTTTTGTAACTAGATGGAATTCGCTGCAGTGAAGTAGGGCGGTTATCCAACACCTTTTTGGCTTCGTCCAGATAGAGAAAAAGGTGAATGGGGTGATTCCCTTCACAAAAACTACAAGGAAACTTAACTTTACCACTATGTGTATGCCCCCCAAACTTCATTACATTCACCTAAGTAGACTACTCAGGGCTATCAGGTGGATGGAATGAAGGTTCATTTACGAGATCAAGTGAAAGACTCAACTAGGATTTTACAAGATATAATCAAAGCCTCGACTTGGAACTTTACTCCAGCAGACCTTGTTTCATTTTTTAATGAGCTTGACACAAGACAAGGAACTCTGCTCAAATTCCTTGTTTCATTTTTTAATGACCTTGACACAAGACAAGGAACTATGCTCATACTCCTTGTTTGACTTTTTAACGAGCTTGACACAAGACAAGGAACTGTGCTCATATCTTTGGTTTCATTTTTTAACGAGGTTGACACAAGACAAGGAACTATCCTCGTGGGAGATATTTCATTTTATAATGAGGTTGACACAGTAAAAGAACTATCCTCATATTCCTTGTTTCATTTTTTAACGAGCTTGACAGAAGACAAGGAACTATGCTCGTATCCTTGGTTTCATTTTTTAATGAGGTCGACACAAGACAAGGAACTCTCCTCATGGGAGTTGTTTCATTTTTTAAAGAGGTTGACACAATAAAAGAACTATCCTCATATTCCTTGTTTCATTTTTTAAGAAGATTGACACAAGATAAGGAACTATGATCGTATCTTTGGTTTGATTTTTTAACGAGGTTGACAAAAGACAAAAACTATCCTCATATTCCTTGTTTCATTTTTTAACGAGGTTGACACAAGACCAAGAACTATCCTCATATTCCTTGTTTCATTTTTTGACGAGGTTGACATAAGACCAGGAACTATCCTCATACTACTTTGTTTCATTTTTTAATGAGGTTCACACAAGACAAGGAACTATCCTCATACTTCTTGTTTCATTTTTTAATGAGGTTGAGACAAGACAAGGAACTATCCTCATCTCCTTGGTTTCATTTTTTAACGAGGTTGACACAAGACAAGGAACAATCCTCATACTCCTCTGTTTCATTTTTTAATGAGGTTGACACAAGACAAGGAACTGTCCTCATACTCCTTGCTTCATGACTCATAAGAGGTCATGACTTCCAAGAGGTTCTCATCAGATGGGATAACAATGCTCTGGAAGGGATCCATAGCAAAGAATCTGAGATTTGGTTCCAATGCCCTTAGTACATAATGTACAACATCACTAAATTGATCGTCAATTGATGTAGGCATGGAACATGTTGCCACATAATTAACTCGTGGCGGGGATCATGATACCATTGGTACAAAAGGACCATTTAGGGAATATGGTTGATTGGAAGCCATATTTGGACCGGGAAATGAAAGCTAGTCAACAGTGACAATTTTTCCTTCATGTGGGAAACATATCACTCGAAAGAGTGTTGAAACAATAGCTCCCATGTCATAAACATAGTCATGCCCAAGAAGTAAATTGTAATCTAAAGGGTCTAGGACTACCATCACATTTAGATAAATGATTTTTCCTCCCAAAGTAATAGGAAACTGACGAAGGATGCCTAATGGTTGACTGGTTCCTCTATTAAAATCCAATAGATTTTGGGTAACAGGCACAAGCGGCGATGAACTGAGCACTTGCCAAGCAGTTGAGGAAAGGATACTCACAAATGCACCTTCATTTATAATAGAGCCAAATACAATCATATTACGAACCTGTACAATGATCTAGAAAGGCAACATAAGAAGGAAGATGAAATCCTTCTAGTCGATTCCAATCAAAGGAAGTGACTAGACTACTTGGAGGGGGTAACATAGAAACGGCAGAATTAACCCCTTGAGTTACGAGAACACGAGGATTTTCCTCCTATCTTGATGGAACATGAGGATTGCCCCCAAGTTCATTTGAATTTGAAGAAACGAAAATAACTTGAGTGGTATCATATTCACTCTCTTTGGGAAAGGTACGATTAACTGAAGGTGAAATTGGGTCAAATGTTACCTCAACTTGTTGATTTGGGTCAGGTATAGACTCATAGGATTCACTTTCAGAGAGAGTGGGTTTGACCGATGGTTGATTTGATTCAGTCGATTCATAAACTAGTGAAGGATTAAGGGAGAGTCTCCTGTAACCAGATGGAAGTCGCCGCGGAGAAGTAGGATGGTTATCCAACACTTTTTTGGCTTCATCTAGATAGGGACAAAGGTGAATGGGGTGATTCCCTTCACATAACCTACAGGGAAACTTGATTTTACCCTTCTTTCCATGAAATTTACTACCACTAGTTGATGGTGTGTCACCAACATGATATCCAGAAGTTGATGACATGGGATGATGTGAACGAGAAGACTATTCTTCTAAGATCTAAGGAATATCAGGACAATTTCGAAGAAGATGGTCTCCCGCACAAATTTTGCATGGATATCAAACTCTGTGAGGCTTGATCGATGGTTTCTCATCAAAAGTTGCATTCAACGCAATGGTTTCTTGGTTGCCCCTTTGCTGAATTTGCTTCTTATTCTTCTTCTTCTTCCCTTTCCTCTTCTTCTTAGCCACTTGGTTACTAGTACCAATACTTTCATGAGGCGAAGAGGAAGAAGGGGAGAAAGAAACAACCGAGGAAGAAGGCAAAGGGTCAACTTTAGGATCAACTAGAGGTTGATTTTTTCCAGTTGGAGGAGTACTTGATTACGGTGAAATCATGACATTTTGAACCAAGAAGGTTCAAAACAACCATACTGGCAAGCCAATGGTGAATCTCGAAAGGGACAATGTAGCCATATAAGGAGCACAAATATTTCTGAAAGGAGGAAAAGGACTAGGATTCCAATCAAAAGGAATTCCTTGATTGGTGGACTCCGAATTGGTCTCCATATGTTTCAACCTAAGATCAACTAAGGAGTAAGCATGGAGGATGTTATCCATGGTCAATTAATTTTATTTTAATTAAAGTAGCATAACAAAACAAAAAACAGATAATCTAGGCAAAAGGTTTACCAAGAAACTGTGAACTACAGAATACCTCCTGGCGAACCGAGAAGTACAGGCAGGAAATCTCCCCGAATGTTGTGTTTGGTGTATCACAGTGTACAA
The DNA here is from genome assembly GCA_000404065.3 of Pinus taeda. Taxonomy (NCBI): domain Eukaryota; kingdom Viridiplantae; phylum Streptophyta; class Pinopsida; order Pinales; family Pinaceae; genus Pinus; species Pinus taeda. The sequence goes on from APFE031373424.1 coordinate 75,363, forward strand.
GGTGGCATAATTGATTACCTAAGGATGGATAGCAACCTAGTGTTGTCCTCCCATATATACCCAAAAGTACATGGAGGCGTGATCTGTATAAGCACTGTCTAATTGAAAACTACATAGTGAGAGCATTCCCACATACTTTACATACTGTAACACCGCCCTATATACCCAAAGGTACGTGGAAAAGCTACGATATACTCACGTACATGGAATGAGGTATCACACTCGAGATGTATTATAGACAAGTTAGCAACATCTGCTTTGTTTTACGACGTCAGAACGCATCTCTAGCCTAGAACCACTAAATGTTCTTGTTAATGACAATGCTTCATTAGGTGAATTGATGTTAATTTTAAGTTGATCTTGCTTAGGAATTTGCCTTTCAAGTTCATGAAATGATGTATGTTTCCAATTCCTAAAATGCAACTAATATGATAAGCATTATTTTCATTCAATTGAACAATGAAAACCTTAGCTAGTAGGGATAGAGCAATCATATCTTTGACAAAGAGCACTTCTAATGCAATTTCCCTAGCTATTCCTTTCAAGCATTCACAAACTACAATATGAACGATGCAAGTTTTTCTTTTCAAATCCCTTAATGTTATGGTGAACAAAAGGAAACTATGCACATACAACCAATCAATCTTTGATAAGAACAAAGACTTTTACGACACTTTCTTTCGGACAAAGATTAATCAATTATATTCTAAATTTGACTATAGACCGATAATGACAAAGAAAACATTTAAGAAAAATTAATCAATCAAGTCAAAGTAGGGCTGGCAAAGGAGATAAAAACTTTTTTTTTGAGACATGACACTGATTGATCAATCAGTGAGAAATCAAATAGAGTAAAGTTGGTAAAAATTCAATCCAAAAGTGAAACTTTTCCCTAAGGTGGATTAGCGTAGGTCAAAGAGGACCTAACTGCACTGCATTGCACTATCTCTCACTCAAGGGTGCTTTGTAGAGCACTATCCCCTAACCAAGCATGCATTGATTCCTGAAAGGCCACTAAAGAGTCATCTAACCTCAATTTTTTACCAAAATTCAATGCAAAAGAGCTGAAATATAGTCAATGAACACAAGTAGGGTCTACAAGAATGTCCTAGGAGGTGGATACGCTACTAGGAAAGGTGATAGTTACCTAACGGAGTCGTGAATTTGTTTTGGAAAATTTCGTATCTAAGGATAAGTACTAATTCCCTAGATAAGTAGCCATATCTAGAACAATAGTTTAAAGCGTTTTAGTCTTTTTCTATAAGAAATAGATAAGATGAGATGGTGAGAAGACCTAATTGTAGTTTTTCTTTCCTCTCGTCTCCTTTGTATCGATCCTGTCACTCCTTCCATAATTAATACACTTGAGAAGTACCTGTAAACACAACAAAAAATAAAGAATCGATCAAAGCAAAAGATCTATTGAATATATGTGAATGGAATCAGATACATTTCACACATATAAGCATTATAAAATAATACAAACATATGGGAGAAAGGTTCAAACACTTTATTGAATAGAAGAAGGACTTACAACCATTTGTGTCTGATTCAAAGCCATTCCTCTAGCTTGGATCCCATCCACATCACATCAAAAGCATGACAAACTTGTAGCATTACAATACTTGCTTCAAATCCAAATCCCATAGCAACATTATCTCCTTACAATGCAACATAATCTAGCCCCTGATCACTTCGATGAGTGGTCAATTTATAGGGAGATGAAGGAGGTTTTGTCATAAATGGTGGCATTGAATGGCCTTCCATACTTAGAATTAGTTCCATGGAGGAAGGGATGAAAGGATAGGATGCATCTTAACTCATTCCTCATCCATTTTCAAGCTCATAGGAGTTGATAAGAGAAGGAACCTTCTAGATGACTCCAAAAGACAAGAATATTCCCCAAACCCTATGTGAATTTTGCTCAATCTCACTCAGGGCAGGTGAAAGGAATCCTAAGTGCTCTGTAGAGAACCTTGGCATGGACTTAACTGCTCTGCAGTGTACCCTTACATGGGCCTACCTGCGCTAGTCCCTCTAGAGGCCATTTTTGGATGTCTTCAAGTCATGAAACTATTTAGGAAGGAGGCATTCGAAGGGGTGACTTGTTTAGGGCATGTAGCAACTGAAATTAGGGCTTGATGAGCCCTAAAACACTGATATGGATGATGGGATTGATGTGCCCAAATGGATCTGTAACAGCTGCCCCCTAAAGCATGAAGTCAGAAAAATGCCAATGTCGAATGAAATGCTTTACAATGTGATGAGGATGTATCAAAGTGGAAGGTGACCAGCATCAATTACAATAGATATATCATGATATTTGATTTTACATGAATCGCTGAGGGAAGGCATACCCATGCTCAACTTATAAACATTCAATACATGTACATAAATAGTCATCTACAGATATAGACCCATGATCGGAATGACCATCAATGTAAAGCCATTGTACATATGATTTAGTATTCCTAAAATCGCAGCCCGAATGGATGAAACTAGATTCAGGGTCTTCTATCTCATTCAATCATTCACTCAAGTATGAGTCTAACCATGTGGATATGTGATCTGAATTCGAACATGGGAAGACACCGTTTGATTACCAGCCAATGATGTAAGCTATTAACAGAAGCGAGAGAAATCACTGATAATGATAATGATCCTTGAGGTACTGTAGTACATTCTACATGGTGTGAATGGATGATTTGATGTCGACTACCATACAAAGTCTTTCAGTCGAAGGCCATTGGTGTCAACCTATTGCCGAAAGCGAGAAACCAACCATTGATGTATGCAAGCCTCAAGGTACTTGGAAGGGTATTTCTAAGTCAACTTCTTGGATAATGTGCTAATGTTGAGAAGAAGAGACTTGTTGCAGGAGGGCCTTAATGTATCCCACATCAATGACATGAAATGAGTGTAATGATTTTTGAGACGAAATTTCACTGATGACACAAGGTTCAGGAATGGCGGCCATGAAAATGAAGGTTTATGGTATTGCACTGAATGACTTCTCTTGAACATATCAACAACACTGAATGAATTGGTAGCATTGACCCAAAACCAAGGTAATGGATGGTGTGATAGACCATAGGTATTGATCTAGGTGGCTCCAACGACATAGACAAGACAAAGAGGGCTTATGAAATCTCAAAAATCAAAGTGTTTGGATTATGATCAAACTAGGTTCATGTTAAATATCTTATCATCCTGATCACAGTAGTGTGAACAATTCATCAAACCAAGTCCGTATGCGAAAGTTAGAAGCAGTCAAAGTTCGGTTGACTTTTGCTAACTGAGCAGGCTTAAGGAGGCCGCAATTTGGACAAAATCTGGCCAACTTGGGCCAAATTTTGAGTGAATTTGTGGCCTGTTTAATTTGACTCCTTCGATCAAATTTTGAAATTTTCGAAATTGCCTTATTACATTAAAAATTATAAAAAAGATATAAAAAAAACGGGAGGTGGTGGGCCACCACCCCCACCACCCCACGCCTCTCCATTATACACCATACATTAATGCGAGGGTGACGGGGATTGAACCTGCTCGACCCACGTGGGCAGGTCCCCACAGAGCAGCCCCATATGGTCCGACACCAACCTTAATATACCAACCCTGACACACAACGGCTCCAACCAACCCAAAATTCTGTGACGCTATTTAATGGGTTAGGTATTAATTTCAAAATAGTTATGTATTAATAACTACACCATTCCATATTTAATATAAGATCATAACCAATGTTAAAATTTTACAATGGTTACAGACAATAAAATTATAATGTGCCAAATTTGGAGGGGTCGGGATTTGATACCTCGACCTCCTCGCCTCCACTCCGCCTTAACCACTACACTAAATAGACTCATTGGTTAATCTCCTTGGAAATTTAAATATACACTCAGCATTTTCCTAGTGTGCGAAGGATGGAGGGGGAACCAGGAGAGGGCATGGATTTCGAGACAGGAGGAGGCAGTGCATGCAGTTCGAGGCAGAATTTTGTAGGAGGGTCAAATTTTCACTTTGTCAGATTTTGACAAATTTTATATGGTTTCAGCACTTCTCGACGCCATGAATGCAATGGTGTTTTCCGTTTATTCATCAGAGCTCTGAATTTTTCGGCCATTTTTCAGTATGCGGGTGGAACCATGACTGCTGCAGAAACAGGTAGCAGAACCATGATCCTTGAAATTTTCCTGAGGAGGTAATTTTTCTCCATGTCGGAATATAGTTAAGTTTATAGTAGTTTTTCATGGTTTTCCACAGGGACCGCAATGACGAGGTCAAATTCACCTTTGGAGTTGCATATTTCCAGTCCACCTATGGCGCAGAATCTTTTAGGAATCTAAGGGGAATCTAAAAGATTCCTTGAACCCAAATTCTCAATTTCTCAGAATTCAAAAATTGGACAGTTGATTTTGCACTATTCCACGCCACAAATATGATGGTGCATTCATATTTTTCATTTGATCATTCTATTCTTCAGCCACTTTTTCTAAGTGGAATGTAGGTGTCAGCGTTCATGTGCGAGCAACCATTTCCATGCGATTGATGCCGTGAGATTGATGAAATGAACAACTTCAGCAATTTGACATCTGCTTCTTTAGATGGCCCTTAGTTGTGAGGTATATGCAGTGTGCTCATGTACTTCTTTTGCTATGCATTGCACTACATAGATCCTCGTTTGATGCTTAATGTGGGATCTTGTTGATTACTTGTGTTCATGATTCCTGCTTGATGTAACGCGGAATCATATATGTGATGTACCTGTTGTCATGATTCATCATGTTATGTTTTGAGATCCCTTTGTTGTATGTTGATGGGATACTCATATTGTCGTCATGTATGTTTGCATTGAGATCCCTTTTATGCCATGTTGGCAGGATGCTCATCATGCATGAGTTTGTGTCATACTGATAGGAGTCTTTTGACTGAGAGTTCCTATAGTGGAACATCTCTTGGCACCACTCCTGCGTGAGGGCATTTTCCTTGTATGATAGTGACATCATCTCTTATGTAAATCATCACTATTAACAGCACTTAATGGAGTGGCCTACACCATCTTGACATCGGGGCCCAGAGACGTAGTCCCTCCTGGACGAATTCCGTTATCAACGGCTTATGTTTTCATGTGTTGATGATTGACATGTTCCTCTTCTTTACAACATGCAAATGTATTCACTTATGTTCTTTTAAAAATGCAATTTAACACATCATGAAATTAAAAGGTCTTGGAAGGGTCCTTTGTCACACCTAGACCTGGATCAAGTGGTTTCAAAGCGGTCTTCGCATGGATGTGAATTGTAGCATGAACAATGGAACATGCAGCGACAGAGGATGAAAAAGAAATGTACGAGACCATGCTCAAAATTTCCAAAAGAGTGGAAATCATGTATGAAACTCTACAGAAAGAGATAGAGGAAAAGGAGCGATTGCAACTTCAGTTGCAAGACACAGAAGAGGACCTAGAAGAAATGAAGCACAACAAACATAATCTTTAAACCGAGAATGTGGAATTGAAGATGCTTCTACATGAAGAGAAATAGGAGAAACATAGTTTTCTACGATAGCTGCAAGCAAGGGACGAGGCCTTGGAAAAGTTGTTGCATGACCCATGTGAGGTAAAAAGTAGTTCTCTGAATTCATGTATGTGTCCTTATGATGATTTCACTGTTTTTAAAAACCATACTACATGAATTGGCTCCGAACTATTGAAGAGAATCGAGTATGAAGGAAAATGTTTGAGCGTTAATGGCCAAGGCGTTGTCAACCCCATCAAAGTAGAAGAATTACCCCATCATGCAGGACTTGTGTATGTCAGAAAGGAAGATGGGGAATGCGCCACAACAGTTAGCGAACCACCAACAATAGATGATGAGACCTCATCATTTCTTTCCAAATCGACAGAGGAGGTAAAAGATGTTGATTTCCTTTCAGTTTCGTCTTCACATAGTATGATTTTTGTTGGAGATGTGGAGATCCAAATTATAGGGACAAACATGAGGCTCCTTACAAGGATGAGGCATGAGGATGAAAAAGGACTTGGTGTTAATAACCAAGGCATAACTCAACCAATGGAGGATGTGCAGAGACCTCCATTTGCAGGCTTGAGATACACCAAAGGAGAATGCTCAAAGGTGTCATATGCTTCCGAGACATCGTCAAAATCGTCGAGGAAAGAGAATGATGGGAACACATCCCCATCATCCCATGGCAGTTTCCATTGCAAGGAAAGAGCTGAGGCAAGCTCTCATTGCCATATGTACACCAAAGACAACAAGGAAAGGTATAACCACTCTCGACATTCGAATGTTAATTTTGATTTTGATCATGTTGTTAATGATGAACATAAAACATGGCATCAAAAGACATGTACCTTTTGTGGATTGCATAACCATACATTTTCTAAGTGTTGGAAAAGAATAGCATCACAAACAAAGATGAGGCATGAAATACCCTCTCAACAACATGTAAAGAAACAGGTTAAGCAGATCTGGAGGAAGAAAACCTATTGCAATCATTGCGATAGAAGTGGACATCCAAGAGCCACTTGTTGGAGGCTCCATGCAGAGCAGTGCCTTAAAGACAAAGTGTCAGTGCATGAACCAGGTGAAACGATTGTTCGACAAGCAAAATTGCCATAGGGTGATGACTCTTTCACCTTGATAAGTGAAAAATGGCTCCTAGACATTTTAGCATTTCATGGCCATACTTTTGTAAATCATTTGTTGCATTTTAAAATGTAAAACTGATGATGTGTTTTCCATCACTTGTTCAGCAACAATGATGTCTGGTCTTATTTTGAGTTGCATGATAAACTGTGAAAGTGATGTCGTGTTTCCATCACTTGTCAAAAGCAAAAATAGTGTTTGGCCTTATGATTGTAAATCATGTGTTGTAGTGATGAAGTGGTTTCCATCACTTGTTGAAGCAACAATGATATGTTGGCCTTGTTTTCGTAGCTGGGGTATTGCATCCATTTCGATGTAAAATTGACCACCGAGTATGTGTTATAAACTTGTGGCAAGTATGGGATGCTCAGGCCATTAGTTGATCACGAAAGTCAAGCAAGTAATTTACAAAACAATGTACTATAGGTCGTAGAGGTTGCAGGTGTCGTCTCATCGCTTAAGGCTCTGAAGAACAAAGGTGAAGGAGATGGAACTGAGGCCTTTGAGGACGCTTGTGATACAGACAAGGTACAGAAAAGTTGTAGATTGTTTTTCATGCTTTTGGAGGACAAAAAGCTCCTCAGTGGGGAGGATTGATCCAGGTGGCTCCAACGACACACACAAGAAAAAGAGGGCTTACGAAAGCTCAAAAATCAAATTGTTTGGATTATGCTCAAACTAGGTTCATGTTAAATATCTCGTCATCATGATCACAGTGGTGTCAACGGTTTGTCAAACCGAGTCTGTATGCAAAAATTAGAAGCAGTCAAAGTTCGGTTGACTTTTGTTGACTAGGCAGGGTTAAGGAGGCCACAATTTGGACAAAATGTGACCACCGGACTCTAGCCAACTAGGGCCGAATTTCGAGAAAATTTTTGGCCTGTTTAATTTGAATCCTGTGGTCAAATTTTGAAATTTTCAAAATTGTATTATTACATTAAAAATTATAAAAAAATATAAAAAAAAGCGCAGGTGATGGACCACGACCCCCACCACCCCACGCCTCTCCATTATACACCATATGTTAATGTGAGATCGGCGGGGATTGAACCCACTTGACCCATGTGGGCTAGACCCCACCGGGTGGCCCCATATGGTGCATACACCAACCTTAATATACCAACCCTCACACACAACGACTCCAACCAACACAAAATTATACGACGTTGTTTAATGGCTTAGGCATTAATTTCAAAACAGTTTTGTATTAATAACCACACCGTTCCATATTTAATGTAAGATCATAACCAATGTTAAAATTTTACAATGGCTACAAACAATAAAATTATAATGCACCAAATTTGGAGGGTTTGGGATTTGATAGCCCGACCTCCTCGCCTCCACCACTCTGCCTTAACCACTATACCAAACAGACTCATTGGTTAATCCACCTAGAAAATTAAATATAAACTCAACATTTGCCTAGTGCACAGAGGATCAAGGAGGAAGCAGGAGTGGGCACGGAGTTCAAGATAGGGGGAGATAGTACACACAGTTCGAGGTAGAATTTTGCAGGAGCGCCGAATTTTCACTTTGTCAAATTTTGACAAATTTTATATGGTTCCAGCACTTCTCAATGCCATGAAAGTAATGGCGCTATCTATTTATCCTTAAAAGTTCTGAATTTTTTGGCCATTTTTCAGTATGTAGGTGGAACCATGACTGTCGCAGAAATAGGGCACAGAACCATGATCCTTGAAATTTTCCTGAGGTAGTTTTTCTCCATGTCGGAATATAGTCAAGTTTACAGTGATTTTTCATGGTTTTCCACAAGGATCGCAATGGTGAGGTTAGATTCACCTTTGGTGTTGCAGATTTCCAGTCCACCTATGGAGCAAAATCATTGAGGAATCTAAGGGGAATCTAAAAGATTCCTTGAGCCCCAGATTCTCAATTTCTCAGAATTCAAAAATTGGACAGCCGATTTTGCACTATTCGATGCCACAAATCTAATGGTGCATTCAAATTTTTCATTTTCTCAATCTATTCTTCAACTACTTTTCTAAGTGGAATGTAGGTGTCAGCATTCATGTGCGAGCAACCATTTCCATGTGATTGATGTCATGAGATTGATGGCACAAATAACTTCAGCAGTTTGACATACACTTCTTCAGATGGCCCTTCATTGTGAGGTATATGCAGTGTGTTCATGTACTTCTTTTGCTATGCATTGTGCTGCACAAATCCCCGTTTGATGCTTGATGTGGGATCTTGTTAATTACTCGTGTTCATGATTCCTGCTTGATGTGACATGAAATCGTCTATGTGATGTACTTGTTGTCATGATTCATCATGTTATGTTTTCAGATCACTTTGTTGTATGTTGATGGGATACTCATATTGTCGTCATGTATGTTTGCATTGAGATCCCTTTTATGCCATGTTTGCAGGATGCTCATCATGCATGAGTTTGTGTCATACTGATAGGAGTCTTTTCACTGAGAGTTCCTATAGTGGAACATCTCTTGGTGCCACTCTTGCATGAGGGCATTTTCCTTGTATGATAGTGACATCATCTCTTATGTACATCATTACTATTGACAACACTTAATGTAGTGGCCTACACCATCTTGACACCGGGGCCCGGAGACGTAGTCCCTGCTGGATGAACTCCGTTATCAACGACTTATGTTTTAATGTGTTGATGATTGACATGTTCCTCTTCTTTACGACATGCAGATGTATTCACTTATGTTATTTTAAAAATGCAATTTAACACGTTACGAAAGTAAAAGGTGTTGGAAGGGTCCTTTGTCACACTCGGACCTGGATCAGGTATGATAACCATCAAGCAGATAACCCAACCCAAATAGTCTGAATGAATTGGGAGCATTGACCCAAAACAAAAGTGATGGATGGTGTGATAGACCATAGGTATGATAACCGTCAAGCAGATAACCCAACCCAAATAGTCACGGAGATGAAATGAAAGTGTCATGTTCAAGAGTGACCTGCTACCATAAAGTGGTTTTCCCCTTCTACCATTTTTGCCAGTCATCGTTGACCAGTACCTCTTTATTTTTATCAAGCTTGAGGAGGATAACATATGCTTGTTGTATAATTCCACCCTTCGGGTGAATCCATCGCTATTTGATGTTTTAACGAGTCTAGCTAAGGTGAAACTCGGTCTTGTCTAGATGGACAAGTTTGTCCCTATTTGATGTTTTTAACGAGTTTAATGACAAACATAACTCGGTCCTTTTCATGTCTAGGGAGTTTGAAAAGGGAAAAAAATAAAACTCCTCAAGTTATTTTTCGTAAATTAATCTCACAAGCCCGAAAAAGCGTAAAATAATACAAGAGAGGTGTCGTTTCCAATCAGTTAACAAGCTGGAAAGGACAAGCGCTCGACAATCTTTTCATGTTTAGAGAGTCTAGAAAGAGCTTAAAGAGGACTCCACTTTGAGGAACGAGCAGTGTCTAGGGTAGCAACTGGTTCCGGTGATGTTGGAACTTCTCAAAAAATGTTGATTTATGTGAAGAAGCTGGCTAACAAGACCACTCATTGCAACTATTCCTCAAAAAGGGTAAAGCAACCAAGTGAAAGCATATGATGGCCAAAGGGATGGTGGTAATGGGCATAAAACAACCAATGCTTATCTGACGGAAGAGGCTGATAGAATGGAAATCATGAGGGTTAAATTGGAAATGGGTTCATTTTTAGACAAGCTTGAACCATACGGAACTATGCTTGGATTCAGTGTCATGTTTACACAAGCTTGAAGCGAAAAACTATGCTTGGATTCAGTTTCATTTTTACACAAGCTTAAAACAAAAAAATATGCTTGGATTCAGTTTCATTTTTACACAAGCTTAAAACGAAGAACTATGCATGAATTTAGTTTCATTTTTACACAAGCTTGAAACAAAGAGCTATTCTTGAGATTGGTTTACATGCCCCCAACATGATGAAAGGGAGAGTCTCCTGTAACCAGATGGAAGTCCCTGTGGTGAAGCAGGACGGTTATCCAACACCTTTTTGGCTTCGTTTAGATAGGGACAAAGTTGAATGGTTTTGTCATAAATGGTGGCATTGAATGACCTTCCATACTTAGAACTAGTTCCATGGAGGAAGGGATGAGAGGATAGGATGCATCTTAACTCATTCCTCATCCATTTTCGAGCTTATAGGAGTTGATAAGTGAGGGAACCTTCTAGATGACTCCAAAAGATAAGAATATTCCCCAAACCCTATGTGAATTTCGCTTAATCTTGCTGATCCGAATCAGATCCACAAAAGACTGTCAAGAACCTTTACTGCATCGAGTTGAACAAATCCTTGAAAATTCCAAAACAGCGATCAAAAAACACCTTGAATCAATGGCAATGGCTGCCAACATGGAACAACGAGGACCTTGGTCAAAGCGCGCTAACCGAGGCCCATGGAGACTGCGCAGGAGGTCAAAACAGCCCCTGGGAGCCCCAGATTAGGAAAAGGAAGTGATTTTGATGCGCGCTTAGCACTAATCAGGCATCGCTAGGCAAACAGGGCTGAAATGGAAAAGCCTTAATCCCTTGGTCACGTTGGGAGCTGAAGAACCACGGGTGGAGAAACAAAAAGCGCTAAAGGACAAAGGCGGGACCTGCGCTCTGGAAAACAACGGTTTTGATTGAGGTGCCCTTGAATGGTAAGAGGTTTTGGAGGAGAGAGGAGTGATCCCACTCAGTGATTGATGCATGGCAGTGGAGGTGAGAGAAAAAACGCCATGATCAAGCGCTATCGGTTGAGCAAGTCAACCGCGCTCAATGTGCGTATGACGTTGGATCTTGAGGAGCCTAGATCAGACGACTGAGGTTGCGCTCGATAGACAGAAGCAGAATCAACGGGGAATTAAGTCATGATTTAAAGGGATTTGGAATCCGTTTGATCACCATGGTGGAGGAAGAATATATCCACGACATAACCAAAGAAATGAATCGACAAGCAAACTGACGCTATTCCGACGGGGACACGTGGCACTTCCCGAGCGTTCATGCTGACGCCGAACAAGGAACTCCAAACACAACTGCAGAAGGAGAATCGAGGCAGGTGGGAGAGGAACCAGACAAGCATAGCGATCGAATGGTTAAAGCCATGAATAGAGATAGTCGAAGAAGAGAGAGGATTTTGAGAGGTGTCCAAGCGACCAAGAGAGAGACATTGAACTGAACCCTGAGATGAGGATTGAACACAGAGAACAAAAAATCCAAGTAGAGGAGATAGAGGGCCGAGCTGACCATAGGCGGCATCGAGCACCAGAGAGCTTGAAGTTTCAAGCCTTTCCATAGAGGAATCTGTCCGGACTGAGCATCACATTGGCTCTTTCCACTGTAGACAAAGGGTCACAGAGCTGGTAGGAAGAAAAGAGTCTATGAACTCCGAGTGGGTTGGGGAATCTGAGAACCACCCTACCTAGCAAAATCTGCTTCAGGAGAACTCACATTGAGTCCCTGTATTGTAATTTCTCTGCTGTAAGACACAATAAAACAAGGCCACCACTGAAGCTGGACCAAAGACATAGCCCTGGAGAATAGGGCGAACTCCTTATTAAAAATTGTTTGTGTCTTTGTGTTGCTTACTGTATTTCTCTACTGTCTTTCCATTTAAAATGTCTGTGTATTGGCAATCTGATCGATCCATTGTTTCAATAACACAGAACACACACACCAACACATGAGTCTGTAACACCTTTTGTTTAACAAATCTTCAATTGAGGTCACTCATAGGGTGATTATTAGATCAAGTGGTATCAGAGCTTTAGGCTGTAAGGTTAGACAAGATTGTGTTGGTATAGCTATGAATGCTCACTAGATCAAAGCTCAATTAGGAGAAGGAGAGTTGGTGGAAACTAATCCTGAAATTGGGAGAGTCTATTCTCGAAAGACAATGTCAGAAGAAGGTTCTATAGGACCAGACCCTCAATTCATAGAAAGTTTCCTAGCTATAAAGTCTATGGTAGAAGAAATGTATAGGGACTTTAGAAAGCATAAGGATGAGGATTCAAGGCTCTAAACAAGATAAAGAAGAAGATGAATCTCATTCCCATGACCACTCAAAAGGAAAGGGGAAAGAAGAAAGCTTCCCTACACCTCCTAACAGCCCTGTGCATAATAAGAAAGCATCTTTGATTAAACTAGATGTTAAATTTGATTTGCCTATATATGATGGAGAGCTAAATGCTGAAAAGTTGAACAACTGGATTAGACAAATTGATGTGTATTGCAGAGTACATAACATATACTCGAACAAGAGTAAGATTCAGTTGGCAAGCTTACGCCTAGGAGGCACTGCCTTGGTTTGGTGGGAGGGTAAAACCCAAGTTGATATGAAGAAGCATGGTAAGACCATCTCTATCTGGAGTGAATTTGTTGCTGCCATTAAAAAGCAGCTCTATCCATTGGCCTACATGCAACAAGCCATGATGAGTTGGCAAACTCTTTGGCAGTTGAAAGGGAAAAGTGTCCAAGGGTATACTCAAGAATTTAGAAAGAGAGCATTGATGTTGGGCATCTCATTAGACTCACCAGAAACTCTTTTGAAGTACATTGGTAGTCTACACAGCTACATGAGGCATACCATCCTCATGTTTAATCCCACTAGTATAGATGAGGTATCTGTACAAGCTACTCATCTAGAAGCTAGAGGAAAGAATGGAAATCCAGAAGTTGGGGGACTATCCCAACCCACTGTAAGTAAGAGCAAGGAGAAAGAAAGCAGAAGTGGAAAGGAAGGAAGGCTAACACTGCACAAAAAGCAAAGCTTCATGCACTCACTGTAAAAAGGAAGGACATGATGATGAGCACTATTGGATTCTACATCCAGAGCTGAGACCTAAGAAGTCCGAGGGCAAGAAGCAGAAGACTGATGCAGCTATTCAGAAATATTTGGGGTCAGACTCGGGAGATGAAACAATCATTGCAGCCACAAGTATAAAAGGTAAGAATTCTGAAGCATCTACTAGTAATTATTCTCAATCTATTATTGATGAAGAACATGAGAGAAAAAGACATGAGCTTTTCCATATTCGAGTTGCTTCCAAAAATCAAAAGATTGATACTTTGTTTGATAGTGGCTCACAAGTAAATCTAATTTCTAAAGCAATTGTAAAGAAATTGGGATTATTAACTACACCTCATAAGAAGCCATACCCATTAGGTTGGTTGAATGATAAAGCACAACTACAAGTGACTAGATAGTGCAAACTCAAGTTTTCTTTTGGGTCAGCATTTGTAGAT
>APFE031373424.1:90917-127257 GCA_000404065.3 Pinus taeda
TTAATGGGCAAAGAAACAGTAATACATACTGATCATCAACCACTTCAATACCTACACTCCCAAACTAAATTGCAGCAACCAAGACATTACAGATGGATGGGGTTTCTACAACAGTTTCATTTAGTCATCAGATATAAAAAGGGCATACATAACAAGGTTGCATACATGTTATTTAGACCCATTATAAATGCATCTACCATACATAAACATAATTCTATGCTGCATGAAAGCTACATAGAACAGTATGCTCAGGATATGGACTTTAAAGACGTATATGAAACTTTGAGTCAACGCAAAAGAGTAGAAGAATTGGACTATCATGTGAAGGACCGACTCTTATATCATTGTGGGAAACTCTGCATTCCACACACTGAGAGAGCAAAGATAATTCTGGAAGCACACACTTCTCTCATATCAGGTCACTTTGGGGTAAGTAAGACAGTTGCATAGTTGCAAAGGTTCTGTTATTGGCCGAAAATGAGTGAGAAAGTTTCTAGATATGTAAAGGGATGTGTGCTAAAAGTAAGCCCAGCAATAGAAAACTAGGCTTATACGCTCCCTTGCCAGTTCCTTCTCACCCTTGGGAAAGCATTTCCATGGATTTTGTTGGAGGACTGCCTAAATCTAGGAAAGGTCATGATTATTTGTATGTTGTGGATAGGTTCAGCAAAATGTGTATTTTGATATCCTGTAGTAAATAGATTACAGCTGAACAGATTGCAAAATTATTCTTTGAACATATATGGGTTCATTTTGGACTACCCACTTCTATTATATCTGATCGAGACACCCGATTTCTGGGAAAGTTTTGGTCCAGTCTGTGGGAACTAATGGACACCAAGTTGAAGAAAAGCACAGCTTTTCATCCACAAACAGATGGCTAGACAAAATTAGTTAACAGGATGGTGATCCAGTTACTGAGAGGATATTGCAGCAAACACCCTAAGCTTTGGGATGAACATTTGTGTTATGTGCAGCATGTTTACAATAGAGCCAAACATTCTTTTACACAGAGATCTCCTTTTGAGACCTGTTTTGGTTTCATACCAAGGTCCCCTTTGGATTTTGTCTTTGGTAAAGATATCATGGTTGATGGACACAGTGATGTGGGCAAGGCAACTAGGTTCATTGAAAAGATCTAGGAGATCCACCAGGCAGTACAGGAACAATTGGAAAAGAGCCAGGCCAAGTACAAGGCTAGGCATGATAAGCATCGGATGGAGCATAGTTTTCAAGTTAGAGACCAAGTATGGTTGTATATCAGCAACGATAGGATGCAAGGTGAAGGTAAAAAGCTAAAACCTATCAGGTATGGACCCTTCAGGATACTTGAGAAAATTGGTGAAAATGCCTTCTGCCTTGATCTGCCAACTTACATGCACATCTACTCAGTCGTGAACGCAAACTGCTTGAGATTGTTTGAGCCTTCAATGCTACCTGAATATCTTAATGAGTTGCAGGAAGACACAATGCTGGACAGGAAGGTGAGGATGACACGCAGTGGATAGGTGGAGTACCTTAGGATTGGGCTTAAAGGTTCGAATCCAAGCAGTGCGAAGTGGATTGAAATTGGACAAGTGAGACAGTAGTTTCCTCACTTAGTCGATGCTTGAAGAAAACCTACTTTTGGTGGTCCAAAAGCTTTTTCAGTAGGGAGGTCATGATCCGAATCGGATCCATAAACGATTGACAAAGCACCTTGACTGTATCGGGACGAAACAAATCCTTAATGAAATCCAAAACAGCATCAAAAACCCCCCTGAACCAGTGGCCATGGCAGCCGACATGAAACGACGAGGACCTCGGTCAAAGCGCGCTGACTGAGGCCCATGGAAACTGCGTAGGAGGCCAAAATAGCCCCTGGGAGCCCCAAATCAGGAAAAGGAGGTGATTTTGACGCGCTAATCGCGCATCGCTAGGCGAACAAGGCCAAAATGGGGAGCCTTAAGCACTCGGTCATGTTGGGAGCCAGAGGACCACAGGGAGGAAAAGGTAAAATGCGCCAATGTACGACGGTGGGACCCACGGCCTGGAAACTGGCGGTTTGATCGGGACGCCCTTGAATGGTAAGCGGTTTTGGAGAAAGCAGAGCAATCACAATCAGTGATCGATGCGTGGCAGCGAAGGTGAGAGAAAAACCGTCGTGATTGCGCGTTAACGGTCGAGCAAGTTAACCACACTCGATGTGCGTACGACGTTGGATCTGGAGGAGCCCATATCAGACGGCTGAGATTGCGCCCAATGGAAAGAAGCAGAATCGACAGGGAAATAAGCTACGATTTAAAAGGGATTTGGAATCCGTTGACTGCCACGGTGGAGGAAGAGCGTATTCGCGACATAACTGGAGGAACGAGCCGACGAAGCATGCTGACACCAGTTAGATGGAGACACGTGGCACTCCCTGAGCGTTCATGCTGATGCTAAATAGGGAACTCCAAGCACAGCCGCAGGAGGAGAATCGGCGCAGGCAAGAGAGGAATCGAACAGGCATAGGATCGACTGGTTAAAGCCATGAACAGAGAGACAGTCGAAAAAGGAGAGGGAGAATTAGGAGAAGAACCCGAGTGACCAGAGAGACAGTGAACAGTGAACCGTGAGAGGAGGACTGAACACAGAGAGCAGTAAAGCCAAGCAGAGGAGACAGAGGACCGAGCTGACCACAGGCAACATCGAGCACCAGAGAGCTTGAAGATTCGAGCCTTCCCATAGAGGGATCTATCTGGATTGAGTACCACAGTTGGCTCTTTCCACTGTAGACCAAAGGTCACAAGGCTAATATGTAGAAAAAGAGTCTGTGAACTCTGAGTGGCTTGGGGAATCCAAGAACCACCCTGCCAAGCAAAATCTATTGTCAAGAGAACTCATATTGAATCCCTGCATTGTAAATTCTTTGCTGTAAGACACAATAAAGCTAGGCCACCACTAAAGCTGGACTGGAGACATAGCCCTGGAGAATAGGGTGAACTCCTTATTAAAAACTTTTTTTGTCTAGTATTGCTTACTGTATTTCTCTGCTATCTTTCCATTTAAAATGTCTGTGTATTGGCAATTTGATCGATTCGTTGTTTCAATAACACAGAGCACACACCAGCACATGAGTCTGTAATACCTTTTGTTTAACAAATCTTCAACTGAGGTCACTCATAGGGTGATTATCAGACCACTTGCACTGACACCCTATGGCTATCATCTTCCTGCTACTACTTCTCAATCTCCTTCTCATGGTAAGAGATCACAGCCCTAGCTAAGCTCCATAGAGGGACCAAAAATCTCTCTAGCACAGCCATTATGTGTCGTTGCAAGTGAATAGGGATCTCTCTCATAGAAGAGGCAACACACCCATGCTCAAACCCTTGAGCTTCCTAGAAACCTCACGCAAGCTATGAGTGTCATCTCCCTCTTCGACGATTGTCGCGACCCTTGCTGCTCCATCCCCAAGTAGTTGCTCATCTTGCCTCGCATACCGAGGCATACTCGTCGGTCGAACAACAGCCATATCTGTGTCAGAACACGTATCGTGTCAGTTTTATTTTCACACTAAACAAAAAAAATTGCATAAAATGCAAAGTCAAAATATTTTTGTCACCAGTTCGTCATCTTACCTATTAGCCCCCACTGGGTGCAAGCTAGAAAAACCAACTCCAAGTCTCTTGAATAATTCATCTCCATGTATGGGAATCCTTAATCATGAGAATTTGGCCTTGAAGCCCATCAAAGAAGTTTGCATCAAAGAAATGCCTAATAGGTCCACCTCTTGTCCGAGGTACTAAGGCTAACCACCTATCCTGCTTGGTCTCCCTGGGACCTATTATAGATGTACTCACCCATGGCCTCAGTATGAGCACCCTCTCTAGCATGAAGGAGACAATCTGAGAACCATACCCAAATTCTCTTTGGGCCCAAGTCTTGCAAGTTGTCGACCCCGCTTTCACTCGACGGAGGACGCTCTCACACTAATCATACACCTATGATTGCAGGAAATCCAATGCTAGTAACATTTGGGCCTTAGTTGCCACATGTTGACTCTTTGCCCCTACCAACCAAACGATCATCCATAGAATAGACCTCAACAGTCTCAATGCAAACCATTCCACTGGATTCCTAACCATGCATGTGTTTGGAGTGGAATGACTAAGGATTAGGTCAATTATGTCTTTAAGATTTGCTCATGCACCTTGTTTTCACCTCAAGAAACTCTCCTAGGTTGTATATCACAGATGCTCGGGAACATTACAAACTCAACTTAATGTTGGAAATGAATGAATGGAAGGAATGATGCTTGTTCAAGCCAGATAACCACTCCTACTTTGCTTGACTCCAGACATGTGTGAACACCCCCAGACTACAAGGCTTTAGACCACCAATTACTCATAGTTTAAGGATTGGGTGAATATGGAGAATACTGACCACACCAGCAGATGCACAGAACCCTGTGATGGCCGGCTGCAACTAGTAAAGAGGTTTGCAAATCTAACTCCCTAATGCACAGACAGGATAAGAACTCCCTGGCATTGAGTGGAAAGAAACCTGAACAACACATTCACTGATACATGCAAGATTCTAACACAGAGGTAGGATGATAGCTCCTCTAATGCTAAACATCAAGAGTTCAGGAAAACTGCATAACAAGCATAGCCTAGAATAGAATAGGAATGGAAAGTTAGCAATTAACAGCAAAAGAAGCTTGTATTAGCTGAAAATGAAGACGAGACACTGCAAGTATCAAAGCAGTTACAGTCTCCAGAAGTTGAACCTTACATCAAAATAACAACCATCAACCCTGATTACATCTTGTTTTTGAGTATATATAGAGTTTGAATACAAAGGCACTTGGCCAATTTAGGAATGGAGGGGTCGTAATTGACCACCAACCGCTTTAACTGCCTGATGGAGTCTTTAGTGTAATTTGCCTCCTTCAGTGAACAAATCCGATCTTCTCAAGTGCTCTACTATCCTTCTCGGGTAGGTGGAGTGTCGTATGGAAGAAGTTCCATAACTGTTAAATGCATTTATCTGCTCGAGGTACGTCCTTTTCCTTCTCGGCCATCCTGCCTGTTGAAAGTGGTGGTTGAGGAGGAAATGCACCAGGTACAGGTAAACAGATCACCTTTGTCCTTTCGGGAGCATGGAATGGTCAGGGTGAGAGGAGTGCATGGCAAATGTACGAGTAGGGCGGTGGAGGGATATCAGTCGTTGGATCAAATGAATTGACGGCGTAGATTGCTCGGCGGGAGGTATCGGGAGGAAGCGGAAGCAAGACGATCATGAGCTGTTGGATCTCGGGTTGGCAGATCCAACGGCTATCGGACGGAGGAGACGTGCGAGAGTTAACGGGCAAAGACGGAGGACGGGCGATAAGTGGTATTGCCCACACCACCGTTGACAGTCGGGCGGTAAAGGTACAATGGTGTGCGATCCCACTCAACGTATGACGCGTGGCGGCGGGGAACAGGCGAAAACCGCTTTTCATCGCGAGTTAACGTGCAGTCGGTTTGCCGGCACGAGGAGAGTGAACGTCGTCCGATCGTGATGGAGATGATTGGACGGTAGGGGTTTGATCGCACAGGTTTTTGTCGGATGTGACGGGGAAAGAGCTTGTGAAGACACACGGTCGTGTGAACGCGGTTATATGATGGTTTAAGCTCCGTGCTTGGGGGGCTAAGGGAGCATGGGCCTATACAAGGTTTTTAGAGGTAAAATGGAGGTAGGAGGGTGTATGAGAGTGTAAGCGGGGTGAAGGGGAATGAGAAGCATGACTAACGCAAGTCCTCTTTGAGCATAAACAACACAGTTGGGCTTGTATTTGATCGTCAAAATGTCAAAGTATGTAGCAGGGCTAACACTGGCTCCTTCTAGGGATGAGATCCTCCCTGTGAGGTCTCACGAACTACAAACCAATGCCTTTCTTATGAGAAACAAACTAACAAAATTACCTAGTGTTCCATTGGGCATGGAGTCTAATTAAGCCTATACTAAAAACTGATAGAATAACATATTTACAACCTTAAGGTCAAAAGACCTTAAATAATATAAATTTTCAGTAAACGCCCATTGACTGGGCCATCAAAAACTGTTTCTCCTCCCATACTTTGCAACATGAAAGTATTGTTCCCTTTAATCCGAGAAATGATAAAAGGCCCTGTCCAGAAGGCATCAAACTTCCCATGGTTGCCTTTCTTCTCTTTCAGTGCATCCCACTTCATGACCAAATCTCCAACCTGAAAATTATCTGTTTTTTTCCTTCTGTCAAAAGCTTCCTTGATCTTTTTCTGATGTGCCACAGACCTTTCAACTAGTTGTTCTCTGGTTTGATGTACCTCTGCTAAATCAGTGATTCTTTTTGCCATGTCTTCTTCCTCATTCTGCTCTTCTTGCAGCAACTTTGCCATAGGGAGGGTCAACTTATTGGGAGTACAGCTTCAGTGCAATATACCAACTTGAATGGAGAATTCCCTTTGGATTTCTTGGTGGTCACTCTGTTAGCCCACAGTGCATACTTAAGTTTAGAGTCCCAATTCTTTTTGTTGTCTTCCAACAGCTTTTTAATTATCCTTATCAGACTCTTGTTGGAAGATTCTGCTAGACCATTGCCTTGAAGGTAATATGAGGTGGAATGAACCATCTTAATGCCCATTGAGTCACACATATCCACCAACTCTTTTGCCCTGAAGGCTGCTGCATTGTCTGTAACTAGTTTATGTGGACAACCAAACCTAGCGAAGATATTCTATGTCATAAACTTCATGACCACATGATGATCGGCCTTTCTGGTAGGGATGGCTTCAATCCACTTAGTGAAGTAATTTGTGGCTACTAAAATCCATCTGTGCTGGCCACTGGAATGTGGATTGATTTCTCCAATGAAATCCAAGCCCCATTGCTGAAAAGGGCCACTAGCATGTATTGGTTTTAAGGGCAGGGACTTCAATTGCTATTTCCCTTCAAATCTTTGGCACCTGTCACATGATTTAACAAATGAAAACACATCAAAAAATAAGGTGGGCCAATAGTACCCAACTCTGAGGATCTTGTGGGCTGTACTCTTCCAATAGTGATGTCCTCCACACATGCTGGAATGAAACTGTTGCATAACCTCTATAGATTGTTCTTTGTCTAGACACCTCAAAAGAATTTCAGAGGGGTCCCTCCAATAGAGCAGATCTTCATGAATGCAATATTTAGCTGCCCTGAGCTTAATAGTTCTGGCTTGGCTTGAACTAAGGCCTGGAGGGACTTCTAGTTTCAGTAGGAATTGAGCTATGGCAGAGTACCAATCACAAGAAGCTAGCTTTTCTGCCAATGACTAATTTTTTCCTGGTTCAGTTGTTTCTTTTTCTTCTGTCTGACCATTTTCTGAAATTGAGCCCATGTGATTTATGTCCAGTGTTCTGCAATTTTCTTCAGCCATTAATCTGGAAAGACCCTAACCTTTGACCAGCTTGGTGGGCTTCAATTCTATATTAAATTCAATAAGCTTTGCAATCCATTTACCCCTTCTTCCATCAGCATCAGGCTGTGTTAGGACATCTTTTATTGAAGCAGAGGGTACATATGCAACTATCTTGGAATGCAGAATGTAAATTCTGAAAGCTTTCAAAGACTTGATAAGAGCATATGCCTGTTTCTCAATGATATCATACCTCAGCTCAGCATCCCTTAAAGTCTTACTGCAGAATGCCACTGGGTGCTTTGAACCTTCCTCATCTGCTTGCAATAAAACTGCTACAAAGGTGTCTTCAGAGGAAAATGAAAATATATGGAACTCCTTGCTGTAATCTGGACTGCTTAAAGTAGGAGCTTCCATAATAGCTTTCTTAATGGACTCAAAGGATCTCCTTGTTGCATCAGTCCATTTGATCTCTGACCCCTTTCTCAATATGGAGGTAATATGTTTTACAAGTTCTGTAAAATTTGGGATTAACCTCATCACAAAATTTATTTTGCCCATAAAGGACTGGATATCCTTCTTGATCTCGGGACAGACAAGGTCTGTATCGCTCATACTCCTTCTAGGTCCAATTCGGACTCCTGCAGCAGAAGCAACATGTCCCAACAACTTGCCTTCTTCTAAAGCAAACTGTGACTTTTTAGGATTGACTGAAATCCCAAACATTCTGCACTTCAGGAACACTTTCTTCAAATGCTGCAAATGGTCATTATGGCTACTGGAGTACACCATTATATCATCTAGGTAGATAACTACAAACTTATCCTTTTCTCCCACAAATGCTATATCCATAGCTCTCTAAAAGGTGGCTCCAGCATTCATCAATGCAAAAGGCATCTTAGAATACATAAAAGTGCCCCAAGGAGTGGTGAATGCAGTCTTCTCTTGGTCATCTGGATGTACAGCAACCTGATTATATCCTGAAAATCCATCCAAGAAAGACATCACTTTGGCTCCTGAGACCTTCTGTAGCAAATGCTCCATCTTGGGTAGAGGATATTTGTCTTTCTTAGAACATTTATTTAAGTTTCTGAAATCAATGCAGAGTCGGATTTCTCCACTTTTCTTCCTCACCACCATGAGGTTGGATACCCACTTTGAATATCTGAGAGGGACTATGATTTTGGCAGCCAATAACTTCTTGATTTCCTTTTCAATCAGTGGGAGAAGCAAAGGATTTATTGGTCTCAGCTTTTGTTTGAAAGGGATGGTGTCTTTCTCTAAAGGAATTTTATGCTGGATGATCTTTTTATCATATGTTTTCAGGTCACTATACCCCCACGCAAAGACATCAGCAAATTGCTTCATTAAATTGCAGTATTCAACACTTTCTGCAGCAGATAGATGGGTGGACAGACTTATATATCTTGGATGATCTGGACTCCCTATGTTATGTTTACACATTGCAGATTGGTCTTCTTTTTGGGCAGCCTTATAAGGCACATCATTTTGGTCAAACAACTTTTCTAAAGGAACTAGGCCCTTAGGTATCTGATTGTTGGGCAGCTGGACAATGCTATCTTTACCAATTCTATTTCTAAGCTGGGATTGGGGATTTCCTTCCAAGGCTTCATTCTCTTGGTCAATTTGCATTTCAGAGAACTCATCAATGACTTGCAGAAACCTATTCACTTCATCATCATCTTCAAAAACTTTCTAATGCTGGACATTATTAGGCAAGGATGGTCTATATTTCATTTGAACTTCATAAACTAGTCTGAGAGGCATGGGAGGGATAAACATGCTGGCAGACACAGCAAGGGAATCAACAAGCTGATTTTTGACTCTAGGGATGTATGAGATACAAAAATTATCAAAAGAATCTTTGAGTCTCCATACCTCATCTCTGTATACTTTCAGCCTGGGGTGCTTTGCTTGAAAAGTTTTGTTCACTTACTGAATGATAATATCAGCATCTCCAAACACCTTTATGTTCTTGATTCCTCTGTCTTTTGTTGCGTTAAGGCCCAATATCAGACCTTCATACTCTGCTATATTGTTTGTGACTTGAAAAGCCAGCTTAAAAGACAGATGTGTGCTTTCTTGTTCTTGAGATATCAGCACCACCCCTGCTCCTGTAGTTTCCTTGGAACATGCTCCATCAAAGAACATATCCCAAACCTGGCTTCCTTGCTCTTCCTCAACCTAGATTATTGGTTTCTTTAATTGCAATAAGGCCTTCTGGGATTCTTCTATTTGGAGTATACACGCTCCAAAATCAGTGTCCACAACATAAATGGGATGATTGGAAGGATTCTTCTCATCACTAATGATGTATGCCAGCTATGGTTCTCTGTACAATCTCCTGCTTTCTCCTCCAAAAACTGGGATAGTGGCATAAGATAGATCATTCTGTAATGTCCCACCTAGTCTCTTAATCCATCCTCTGGATAACAGCATGCCAAACTTAAGAGGGACATCTGCTACCACAATGTCCATCACCATGCTCTTCATGGGCAGCTGAGTTAGGATAATGGCCAGGTCTTTGATCAATCCTAGGCATTTTACTTTCCTTGAATCAAAAGAGAATAAATCATGATATGATCTGGTGATATCAAGGCCTAACTCTTCCATGACATCTTTAAGCATCAAATTATGGCTGGGCCCTGTGTTTAGCAGGCAATTGTGGAGGATTTGGTCATGAATGGTCAAGGAGACATAAAATGATGGAGAATTATCATCAATAGGTTCGATCATTAGGCTAAGCACAACTGCGAGCTTATCATCTTGCAAATTGACAGAGTTAGTGGAGGTTTGTGTGGCTTTCAACTCAAGAGCATCAAGGATAGGCTTTCTAAAAACTTCGCTCTTTACAAGTTCCATCAGAGGTACAGATATTTTTAACTTCTGGACTTCTGATTCAAAGCTGAAAGGGGAAGGTGACTTGTCAGGACCTCTTACCTCTTGGGTTGGTGCTTTGAGGATGACTAGATCAACTGCTGGTCTTTTCTGTCTGGTATTTTGTGGCTCTGTGGGGACAACAGCTCTTTGGACAGGATTCTCCTTGGCATTGTT
This sequence comes from Pinus taeda, assembly GCA_000404065.3. NCBI lineage: Eukaryota > Viridiplantae > Streptophyta > Pinopsida > Pinales > Pinaceae > Pinus > Pinus taeda. The sequence goes on from APFE031373424.1 coordinate 101,380, forward strand.
TTCTTTTGACCTTAGATTGTATCTTTGTTGTTCACTAGTTTGCAGAATAGCTTCTCTATCCCACCCCTGACTATTTTGGTCCTGCAGCAATGATTCTTCATAGGTAGCCAAGGTCGAAAAGGCAGCACTGCCTTTATCTTCCATGTAATGAATCTCATCCTCCTCTTCTAACTGCTCCTCCTCCATGACTACATTTTGAAAAGGAGCCTTAACTCTTTGTTCTTCATTTGCTTCTTTACCCCTCTGAATGATTTGCAATTGGTCATTTGCTCTTCTGAATGGATTTGGGTTTCTTGGAGCAAATGTGTTTGGAAGCCTTGCCTTCCTAGAGTTTTGCTCAACCTTCAGCTTGGATATCTCAGCAACCAATGACTCTATCATCTTAGTCATTTTGTCCAATTTAGGCTCTGAAGATGAAGCAGAGGAAGAAGAAGCCTCACCTCTCTGCCTCCTCCTGTTAAGCATGACCCTTGAGCTTTTCTGCAGCCACAATATTAGATTCCACTTCTAGGGTTGCATCCTGCATTTCAACTAGAGTGGCACATCTTCTTTCTCTCCACAACAGGCAGAAATCAGAGTCAAAAGCATTGGCATAAGTAAGTTTGGCAGAGGTGGGGGTTGGCTTTACTTCAGCTGGTATTTTACTATACATACGATTGAATCTTTTATTAAAATCAGGCAATGATTCACCATTTTCCCTCTTTAGGTTACCAAACTCAGTATGGTAATATAGAAAGTTCTTTTGATCTCCCCAATGCTTAAAAAATACATCATCTAATGCTTCAATGTCAATTATAGACCTAGGGGCTAGTTATCTGAACCACTTCCTAGCCTCTCCATCAAGGCTCTGGACAAATACTCTCATCCACACATCATCCTCACTGATATCCAGGTTATCAGCATAACTATAAAAAGACTCAAGGTGTTCTTCAGTTGTTACCCCTTCTGTACCAGTGAATTTAGGCATGTATTTCTGGTATTCTCCTGCAGGCATGGCATTCAAAGGAACAGGCAAGACCAAAGGTCCGTACCTAGCAGCTATGATTCTTTCCATCTTCGTAGGAGCTTGCTGGCCTGCCATGATTGGGATATGTGGAAGGATACTAGCACATTGAATGGGGGGAAACAATGAAATAGATGATAGAGACGAGGGAATATGATGGACTGTATGGGAAGTTTTCTTTGGACTGAGATCCGAAGGGGAACTAATTGAACAAGGAGCTTTATGAATCTCTGGAGGTAGTTCTTCACTAACAATGCTAGGCTCTATACTTTCAAACTGCACACTCTCAGCTGTAGGAACTTCTTGCATAGATACATAAGATTTCTTAGGCTTACCTAATCTTGATGCTCCTTTCTGTGATGTTTTCTTCGGCTTGACAAACTTCTCAGGGTTAGGCACTAGGTCAGCTAGTGATTTCTGAGGATTTCTCCGGGTATGCCTCACGAACTGAGCCAGAACTGTAATGTGGAGTCGCCACTAGGTTGGTTCTCCAGTAGAGACGCCAGATAGATGATTACAACCAGAAATGTGTCCAAGCTTTGTCTATCATCAAAGCTAGAACTATGTTGTTCTCCCAGGGAAGCTGAGCTTCAATCTCCTCTCCCCGGCGACGACGCCAATTAATGTTATCACCCCAAGAAACTCTCCTAGCTTGTATATCAAAGATGCTCGAGAACATTACAAACTCAACTTAATGTTGGAAATGGATGAATGGAAGGAATGATGCTTGTTCAAGCCAGATAACCACTCCTACTTTGCTTGACTCTAGACATGCGTGAACACCCCCAGACTACAAGGCTTTAGACCACAAATTACTCACTGTTTAAGGATTGGGTGAATATGGAGAATACTGACCACACCAGCAGATGCACAGAACTCTGTGATGGTCGGCTGCAACCAGTAAAGAGGTCTGCAAATCTAACTCCCTAATGCACAAACAGGATGACAGCTCCCTGGCATTGAGTGGAAAGAAACCTGAACAACACATTCACTGATACATGCAAGATTCTAACACAGAGGTAGGATGACAACTCCTCTAATGCTAAACATTAAGAGTTCAGGAAAATTGCATAACATGCACAGCCTAGAATAGAATAGGAATGGAAAGTGAGCAATTAACAACAAAAGAAGCTTGTATTAGCTGAAAATGAAGACGAGACGCTGCAAGAATCAAAGCAGTTACCGTCTCCAGAAGTTGAACCTTACATCAAAACAACAACCATCAACCCTGATTACATCTTGTTTTTGAGTATATATAGAGTTTGAATACAAAGGCACTTGGCCAATTTAGGAATGGAGGGGTCGTAATTGACCACTAACCGCTTTAACTGCCTGATGGAGTCTCTAGTGTAATTTGCCTGCTTCAGTGAACAAATCCGATCTTCTCAGGTGCTCTGTTGTCCTTCTCGGGCAGGTGGAGTGTTGTATGGAAGAAGTTCCATAACTGTTAAATGCATTTATCTACTTGAGGTACGTCCTTTTCCTTCTCGGCCATCCTACCTGTTGAATGTGGTGGTTGAGAAGGAAATGCACCAAGTACATGTAAACAGATCACCTACATCCTTTCAGGAGCATGGAATGGTCAGGGTGAGAGGAGTGCATGGAAAATGTATGAGCAGGGCGGAGGAGGGATATCAGCCGTTGGATCAAATGAATTAACGGCGGAGATTGCTCGGCGGGAGGGATCGGGAGGAAGCAGGAGCAAGACAATCGTGAGCCGTTGGATCTCAGTTTGGTAGATCCAACAGCTATCGGACGGAGGAGACGCACAGGAGTTAACGGGTGGGGACAGAGGACGGGCGGTAAGTGGTATTGCCCGCACCACCGTTGACAGTCGGGCGATAAAGGTACAATAGTGTGCGATCCCATTCAACGCATGACGCGTGGCGGTGAGGAACGGGCGAAAACCGCTTTTCATCGCAAGTTAACGTGCAGTCGGTTTGCGGACGCAAGGAGAGCGAAAGCCATCCGATCACAGCGGAGATGATCGGACGGCGGGGGTTTGATCGCACGGGTTTTCATCGGATGTGATGGGGAAAGAGCTTGTGAAGGCGCGCGGTCGTGTGAACGCAATTATATGATGGTTTAAGCTTCGCGCTTGGGGGTTTGAGGGAGCATGGGCTTATACAGGTTTTTAGAGGTAAAACGGAGGTAGCAGGGTGTATGAGAGTGTAAGCAGAGTGAAGGGGAATGAGAAGGATGACTAATGCAAGTCCTCTTTGAGCATAAACAACACGGCCAGGCTTGTATTTGATCCTAAAAATGTCAAAGTATGTAGCAGGGCTAACACACGTCTACATGACAAACTAGTGAGGAAATATATTTCATCTTGCTCAATCGAGAGCTCATGATCCCCAATTTTGAACACAACCTGGATTCATCCCACCTCTAAATGATCTAAGACAGAAGATCCTCCTGAGCCTTCACCAGATCAAGCCATGTATATTTCAATAATCTGCATCGTTTCAAGGCAACTAAACATGATGGATAATTAAGCATTTGTAACTTCTCTCAGTCATGGGCTCTTTCTCTCGAGAGCCTCATTTTGATCAGTTGATCCCTACATCAAAAAACCCTTTTGTTAGTCTTTGATGGTTTCTTAGCCCTACAAACAAAGAGAAATCATTTTTTCTTTGCGCCTGGCTGGGTAAAGCAGCATCTTTAACCCACAGGGCATGCTAATGCAACCCTCCCACTTAGGAAGGGCGTGCTAATGTGACCCTTGGCCTAGGCGACCACGTTACGCAGGCAAGCCATCTAGGGAAAGCTAAAAACTCAAAAACCACCGTTCAAAACTGCTAAATAAGGACTTAAATGAAAGATTGGCATTAGTGCTCTTACTTGGAACTGATGGTTACTCGAATGGTTGCCCGGATCACTCACAATCGCTCTCGGAAGATTTTCTCTTTTCCTCCTCCAAGTGCTCTCACCAACTGAAACTGGTGCAAATGAGGTCCATACTACCCTTTTATAACACTTTGGAGGTATGAACTACTCATGTTTTTGTAATTTATGAGCAGTTTTTGGGTATGATTGTTTCTAATTTTCCTGATAATTGTTTTGCAAATGTTTTTACGAAATCTAATGTTGAATGAAGTGATTTTCTGCAAAATTGACCAGCATTTACTCGGATTGAGCATTATTTTTAGGGAATTTTTCTCGCTCTATTTTGGGCTCGTTAAACTCCTATGAAACAAATTTGAGCAATTCTTTTCTCTCTTTTTCTTGCTTGTTAAGCTGAAAAAGACATTCTGAGTTTTCTTCATTTGACACAGTTACCAAATTTTATGAAGAATATTGAGTTCTTCGAATTCCCCTCATACTTATAAAACAATGGGACGAACGTCTATTGAGCATAGGTTTCTCTCTTTATCCGGACTCAATGGACTAACTTACGGAAAACGAACTGTGTCAGGTGTACTATTAACCCTTTGTCGCACTCGATTAATCAACCATGACAAAGCAATCCTCTGGAGTCATCTTTACAATCTTTTCAGACTCTCTAAATATGAAAAGACCATTGAGTTTACCCTTTCTGGAATCGTTAAACCTAAACAGATTGGGAAAAATTGGACAAAACTATAGTTACACTATCTGTATTTCTGAAAAGTACTTTTGGCAGCATTATCTTGTCAATCCCTTGAACATGGCACTTTCCCAGCACATTCCTCTCTCTGTATCAGCTTCTCGTTGAGCCCTACCATCTTATGAGTTTAGCCTTGATACTTTGATGCCCCTGCATCCTTGTATTATAACACTCTTTGGTGTTCTTGAGTCTAAGTTTCCTGGTCTTCCTAGAGTCATGCCTTCTATTGTTCAAAGGATCAGCCTACTCTCTATTTTTTGCCTCAACCATATGTCCTGATCACCCTGAGTAAGTTTGCACCATTGTTCTAAATTATCTCCAAAACAATCATATTTGTCTCGTTTCGCGTCAACTGATGTAAGACTCCTCATTGCCTACCTTTGATAGGTCTCTTCCTATCAACTTCAACATCTTATCTAGGAAGTAGATCGAGAAACATTTCAGTACCTTGGAACTTGCAGTCCTTAGTGGTAGGTTTCCCTGCATTTGATTGGGGGTCTTCATTTTTTGCTCCTTATTAAATAATTCTACGAGTGTTAGACTCCAACACATCTTATTCACACTCGCTAGACTGTATTGTGCATCTTGGAGACCATCACCCCCATCAATGGTCATCCTCGCGTCTTTTAATGGTTCTCATCATTGACCGGTAATCAGACGATTTCTCACATATTCGACTTCAACTACTTTATTCACGTGTGGAAATATTCTATTTCAAAAGCGGCGACCACGACCTTGGGTAGAAGCTTACATCATTCAACCTTGTTTCCTCTCCCAAGCTAGGAATATTGTTTTCGAAGACAACTCGTCAGATTGAACCTACTATGGCATCCTATCGGTCGACACGATTGTCATATCTTACTTGGAAATCAGTTTGTTTTGCTACTGAGCATGGGAATGCCAAATGAGGATATAGTTATATATGTTGTTGATTTCAGGTCTCCTTCAGTTCTGAAGCTCAGACAGTCTCTCTCTTCAGTGAAAATATGTAAAGTATTTCGTCCATCGTCCTCTTCTATGACCTCACACTTTAGGGGGAATTTGTTAGACAAGAAATAACCTCCTCATTAGCTCAGAGGAGAAGAACAAACTTGGACTAATAGAAAACCTAGCTTACAGGCCCATTTTCCTTAGTAATGCACCCCAAGAACTGACAAACAATGTGCTAATGCAAGCGAATAGCCTACAAACCGCATTAACCTAGTCTCTAATGCACAATTTTTCCTATAAGGTTGCATTACCTAATTTTCAATGGGTCACAAAGGAAAATCCATGTTTTAACTCACTAACACTCCGACAATCAATCAAGGATGGCTCATAAAAAGATGGAGAGGATCGACTCTATCTCATTTTTCGAAAATTCCCTATTCTAACTAAGGTAAACAAATAGAGAAAGAGCAGCAAAGCAGAGGAAAAATCCTCCATCCTTTTACCTTTTGCCTTTTTCCCAAAGCGGAACGAAGAAATTGGTAAAATCTAGGCCTCCCCTCACCTCTATATTAGAGGCTAGACCTCGGTAATCAGAATTAAAATTTGTGCATTGTTATGCTATCGAGACGGTGAGAGAGAGAGAGAGAAGAGCTAGGGGCTAAGGGAAGACTTGGTGCAACAATCATGGTTGTAAGCATTCTTCTCAGAGTTAATAATAAAGATCTGTTGTGGTTTTGTCTATGTCATGATTTTCATACGTTCTTTTTGTATATGTTGATTAGACGATTAGACTAACACTTTATCATTGATGGATTTAGTTTTTATATTCTACTTCATGTTAATGCGTTGAATTGCTGAGGTTTTCTATATGTTGCAGAGATTACTCAGTTTCTGTTTCTTGTGCACGTCTAAACCTTGAAGTTGTTCGAGGATACTTTCTCTGCCACGCTGAAAGCTCTAGCTGATTTGTGCCCAAGATAAGTAGTTAATCCCTTCCTAATACCTTGTCAATTTCTAGCTAGCATTTGCATGCTTAAATGTGTCATGTGTAAATAGTTGCAGATCCGTTAATTCCATCTGCCTCAGGTTCTAAGAAATATGGGTGGGTTTTTTGTCCACCACCTATGTTATGCAATTAGCTCACAAAATAGAAGAAAAGATAGATCAATGACTTCAAAATCAGCCTCTTCAAGGGGGAAACCTCCTTTACATTACACAAATGAACAATTCTTGGATGATACAAATGACAAGACCTCCTTTCTATATATAGGAGTGTAAGGGGTCCCAATACAATCAGATCCTACATAAAAAGAATATTGTAGGGGCACAACAATAACAATAGTGGGTTTCTATGGGGCACAATAATAACAACATGGGGACTATATGGGCACAATAATACAATAAGGGGGTTGCACTAATAACAATAAGGGGTTACACTAGTAGTATAGGGACTTAACATGTCCCTCTCCTTCAAAAAGTGTTGTCCTAGATGCTTGAGTAGTTTTGGATGCTTCTGTATAAAATTCTCATCCTCCCATGTGGAATCTTCAATGGGTAAGTTCTTTCACTTGATGAGATACTCTAAAATTGATCGATTTTGTAGATTCTGATTTCTTGTTTCTGTGAACTGCTTCAGGTTCTAATATGATTTTTCCTTCCTCATCAAGTTCTGACAATATTGTTTGAACTGAGAACTTCTCACTTACAACCTTCTTTAAGCATGAAACATGGAAAACTTGGTGCACTCGAGAAGATGCAGGAAGTTCCAATTTGTATGCCATAGTACCAATCTTTTGTAACACCTTGTACAGACCATAATACTTTGGTGATAATTTATTATCCTTCTTAATTTGCTTGAGGGACAGTTGTTTGTATGGCTGTAGTCGTAGAAATACCCAGTCATTTACAACAAAACTTCTTTCGCTGGATGTTGAGCTACCTGTTGTTTCATTCTATTTTGCGCCAAAGTGAGGTTATCCTTTAAGAGTTTGAGAACTTGTTGTTGATACTCGATGTGATCTTCCATTACTTGAACCTTAGAATTTTTTTTTAAAGATGATGTGATGGACGACAGTGGATGATATCCATAAAGTGCCATAAATGGGATCATTTTTGTTGCAGTATGGAAGAAAGTGTTATACCACCATTGAGCCAAAGGAAACCACTTGACCAATTGTGTTTGTTTATTAGATACAAAGCAATGAAGATATCCTTCCAAACATTTGTTCACTATCTCAGTGTGCCCATCAGATAGAAGATGATAAGATGAGCTATGAGCTAACTGAGTACCCAGACAAGAAAATAATTATGTCCAAAAAATTCCAATGAAAATGGAATTTCTATCGCTTACAATAATCTTTGGGTTTCCATGTAGCTTTTGAATTGTTTCCATAAATGCAGTAGCAACTGTACTAGCTTTAAATGGATGAGATAATGCACAAAAGTGTGCATACTTGGTAAGTCAATCAACTAGCACCACGATGACACTCTTTCCTTCCGACTTGGGTAAACCTGTGATAAAACCCATTGAAACCTCCTCCCAACGTTGACTTGGAATGGATAAAGGTTGTAACAGACCTAGGGTCTTAATTGTCTCCACTTTATTTTGTTGGCAAACCAAACATTCTGCCACAAACTTTTGAATATCAGATTTAAGGCCATCCCCAAAAGAATATTTCTTAGCCCTATGGTAAGTTTTTAAAAATACAAAGTGCCCTCCTGTTAAAATTAGCAACTAGGGCCAAACTCCATGTGGGTCACCTCATTTATGGAAGCTGATATTTTTCTTGGATTCCTCTCATCGAGAGGCGTAAGATTGATCTAACAATCATCCGATTCCGACATGTATTCATGTAGATATGAACTTATTTGTCTTTCTTGACAATTTGTCAAGGTCGGCCAGCAAGCAAAATAATGTTTTACACCCCCAGCTTATCCTCAGCGTGGAATATAAGAAGAGGATACCTTGAGGCATTATGACACTCATGTCATCTCCACATCTCTTCTCTCTCCTAGCTTGTTTGGGTATGCATAGGTGGAGGAGAGCTCTCTCACGTGGGAAGAAGGAGGACACAGTTAGGTGCAACAGCATTGATTTGGGTGCAAGAGGATGCAACAAGGTGTAGCAACATTGACTTGGGTTGACCAAGGTGCAAGAGGACTGCGTTGACTAGCGTGAGGGTACCTTTGACTGCGGATTAGTGTGGGGAGCCTCTACCATAAAAGCCGCAGTTCAGATCAGCCAATGTTGACCTCTGTTTGACCACGGTTTTGACTAGCGTTGACTGGTTAGGGTTGACTTCAGATTTGCTAAAGCATTCACTGTTGTTTGACCACATTTTGTTGATTGTTTTGGGCGGCTCATTATTGTTGTTGGAGACCGAGTTCTCCTAGGTTGACTTGAGGACGTTTGGGAGCTGTTTGACGAGCCTTGTCATTGTTGGTTAGGGTTTTATTACTGCTGTTGTAAAATCACAAATTTGTGATATTGTACTATCTCTCTCTCAGTTGAATTATTGAAGAATATAGAAGAATTGATCAAAGGGTTTCCCCACATTGGGGTTTGTCCCTAGCTGGTGCCACAACTAGTGTCTCTTGTCTTGGCTAGTCTTTTGTTGTTTACATTTATGTTCTATGTGCATTTTACTATCATATTGATGTGATTGCTATATTGGAAATTGATATTGGGCTCATAAAAAGATTTGAAGTAAGTTGCTCTCAAGCATAGAACATACCATAATTTAACATGGTATCAGAGGTGAGGTGAAGAGAAATCACCGAAGATAGTTGGAAAAAGTAAAAAGGCTTCATGGGTTCCTCATCACACTTCCCTACCGAAGACAAGCTCCGTGGGAAGTCTGACTATCACGGATGGAAGATGTCTCTTGATCTGACATTCGAAGAGCAGGAAGTGTTGGACCATGTGAGGGGTAGAATTACTAAGCCTCCATCAAATGCATCGGTTGCTACAAGGAACAAATACACTAGGGGTGAAGAGAAAGTGAAGAATATCATCCGAGACTCAATTGACAAGCGTCTAGTGGCCTACATTTCCGAGTTGAACACCTCCAAGGAGATCTACAATAGACTGGTAAGCTTGTTTAAAGTTAGTGATGCAAATCAAGTTTTGTTCCTCAAAAATAAGTTGAAGGATATTAAGAAGGGAAGGACAAAGATATTCAATCCTACTTCTTAAGGATCACTGAGATCAAGAATGATCTCCTATCAATTGGAGAAGTCATTATTGACAGGGAACTAACTACCACTACCCTTGGAGGGCTCCCATCCGAATGGTATATATTTAGAACCGCTCTTCTCAACAATGACCGAATTCTGGGATTTGAAGAATTGATGTCGAGATGCATTCAAGAAAACACAAGGATGGTGGAGCAAGAAATGCCTTCAAGCAAAGGCAACCCCATTTCTTTCTCCTCTCAGGCCAAAAGGAGAAATAATTCTGGGTCTAAAGGTCACTTCAAAGGAAAGACCGGATCAAAGGGTGGAAGGGAAGATGCTTTGTTTGCAATAAATTTGGCCACTATGCGAGGGAGTGTCCAAATAGAAAGGACACATCACTGATGATGATCAAAATCACTCCAGGAGCAACTCCAACCACAATCAAATATCAAGTTGGAGGAAGTCTATTGAGAGGCATGTCTTGTCACACATCTCTTCAATCTGAATTATGGAACCGGAGGTTTTCCCACCTTCATTATAGGGCTCTACACGATGTAAGATGGATGGTGACAGGGATTCCCGAATTCAAAGTAGAGCATGAAGGTGTATGTCTGAGATGTGCCGAAGGAAAGCTCAAAAGGGGACGATTCCCCTCTAGCCATAGCAAGACCTATGACATTTTGCAGTTGGTTCACTCCAACATATCTGGTAAGATGCTCGTGAACTCGTTGGGAGGATATATATATCATCTCACTTTTACAAATGATTATTCTCACAAGACTTGGATATACTTCTTGAAAAAGAAGGATGAAGTGTTCTCCTGGTTCTGTCACATCAAAGCCTTGATCGAGAATCAAACCGAGAAGAGGATCAAGATTTTAAGAACTGATAATGGGACCGATTATGAATCCAATGAGTTTCATGAATTTTGCAAAGAAGATAGCATTAAGAGGGAAATCACAACACCATACACTTCTGAGCAGAATGGTGTGGCAGAAAGGAAGAATCGTACGATTATGGAAGTCGTTCGTGCCATGCTCCATGATCAAAGGCTTCCAAAGTTTCTATGGGTCGAAGTTGTGAATACCGCCGTATATATTCAAAATCGATGCCCTCATCAAGCATTGGATTCCAAGACTCCCAGAGAGATGTTCACTAGTAAGAAACCTGATGTCTCTCATTTTAGAATTTTTGGAAGTCACGTATATTTTCATATGCCTAAAGAGAAAAGAAGCAAATTGGGTGCATCTAGAAAGAAGGAAATATTTGTGGGCTATAGCGAAAATTCTAAGGGCTATAGAATCTATGTGGCTGGTCAAAGGGAAGTCGAGATAAGTCATGATGTCACCTTTGATGAAGATATGGCTCTTAGCAAGGTTGACAATCTTCCTAATCTAAGGAAAGATAAAGAAGTTGACACTAGGAAGTTGGATGAGAAGGAAGATGAGACGATGACCGATATGGAAGAACCTATGGATCCTATTGATCCCCCTCCGCAAGAGCCTTCCTCTTCTAAGAAGAGGCCCTCATGGATTAGGGTGACTCTTGAGGATGCCGAGAGACATTGCAACCAGAGGGACTTTTCGTGAAAGTAAGAAGCTGACCAGGTATCAGGGATACATGACCATTATGAGCACCATCATTCAAAATGAGCCTTAATCATTCGAAGAATTCATGAAGCATCAAGTATGGAAGGATGCTATGAATGAGGAATATGAGTCCATCATAAAGAATGATGTCTGAGATGTGGTCCCTAGACCCCAGGACAAAATAGTTGTCACCTCGAAATGGCTTTACAAAATCAAGCATGGAGCTGATAGGAGTACTGAAAAGTACAAGGCTCGCTTTGTTGCTCGAGGCTTCTCTCAAAAGGAAGGTATAGATTATGATGAGATATTTTCACCTATTGCCCAATGCACCATCATCCGCTCGATCATAGCTCTTGTTGCTTCGCAAGGATGGAACCTACATCAGATGGATGTTAAGACTGCGTTCTCACATGGTTCGATTAAAGAAGATATGTGGAACAACCCAAAGGGTTTGAGATTCATAATTAGGAATCTCACGTATGCAGGTTGAAGAAAGATCTCTATGGGCTGAAGCAAGCAACCCGAGCTTGGTATGAGAGGATCAATAACTACTCGATGAAGTTGGGATTCACTAGGAGTGATGCCGATCCAAACCATTACTGGTGCTATATGTTGACAACCTCTTTCTGACAGGTGCAGACCCTCTCATTCACAAATGTAAGAGGCAGTTGGCTTCCGAATTTGAGATGAAAGACCTAGGAATGATGCACTATTTCCTAGGGCTGGAGGTCTCGCAAAAGCCAGGAGAAATTTTCCTATCTCAAGGAAAATATGTGGTTGATATTGGAGAGATTTGGTATGGTGGACTGCAAGCCCTTGACTACCCCGATGGAGCTTAACTTCAAGAAGTTATGCGATAGTGTTGTTGAACCTCTATTTTGGGAAATTCTTTTTTAGTACTGTCAACTCGTAGCAGCATTGATGTTCTTGGTGAACTCCCATTCGGATATATGTTTTGCAGTCAACATGTTGAGCCAATATATGGTTGAGCCGCATCACTCACATTGGATTGGTGCCAAGAATCTTCTGAGATATCTTCGGGGCACAATCACCCATGGGTTGAGATACAGTGTCAGAGATGTGAGGCTACATGGATATTCCGATGCTGATTGGGCAGGTAGTGTGGTGGACCGAAAAGGTACTTCCGGGTGCTATTTCTCTTTGGGTTTTGCTTCAATATCCTGGATGATCAGGAAGCATAAGTCGGTGGCTTTGTGCATCGTTGAGGCAGAGTACATTGTTGCGAGTATGGCCTCCTATGAGGCTGTCTGGTTGAGGAAGCTCTTCAGTGAGTTGTTTGGACATACGCTAAATACTACCGTAATCCTCTGCGACAACCAGAGTGTGATTCGTTTATCAGAGAATCCCGTATTTCATGATCGCTCCAAGTACATCGATATCAGTTACCACTTTATCCGAGATATGGTACAACGAGGAGTAATAAGGCTCCATCATATGGGGATTGATGAGAAGGTCGCCAACATTCTGACGAAGCCCCTGGGAAAGGTCAAATTTGTAACTTTCTGAGAATGATTAGGAGTTGTTGAGAGACCCTCTTATGAGGGTCCTATATGATGCATACATTGAGCTCTGGGAGCTCCGGGGGGCTTGGGATACTTCTTGGAGCAACGAGCGACCATAGGGTGACTCACCCTTCCTTAGTGGTGCACTATGTATAGGGTGAATGATTCAGCCTTCCCTTATGATACCCCATAGCGACATGTAGGCAGGATGAGTGGTTCATCCTTCTCCTGCCGAGACATCCTACCCATGCAGTCTGGGACGCATGGGAAGTACCTTTTATCTGGCCAATGAGTAGGGAAATGAGGATACGGACCATAGTAGTACCAACGGACGCATCGTGTATCTACCGTACTCCCTATGCTAGGATGACATTGATTTGGGATCAATTGGAGCTAACTTCAGGTTAGTAAGAGTGGTATGAGACACTCTCTTTATTTGGAACTGATTTTGGATTAGTAAGAGTGGTATGACACACTCTCTTCATTGGGACTGACTTCGGGTCAGTAAGGGTGCTATTGGACACTCTTTTTTATCTGGGACTGATTTTGGGTCAGTAGAGGATGGTATGATATATTCTCGATCTTTTCTTTTTCTTCATAGTTCAGCAGAGCAGAGCAGAGAAGAGAAGAGAAGAGCAAAGTAGAGCCGAGCAGTGCAGGGTAGTGCATTTGATGGCAGAGATAGTATTGACAGGCAGATTAGTAGATGGAGTTCTCCCTAGTTGAGAGGGAGTGTTAAAATTAGCAACTAGGTTGAAACTCCATGTGGGTCACCATGCAGTTGATATTTTTCTTGGATTCCTCTCATCGAGAGGTGTAGGATTGATCTAACGATCATCCGATTCCAACATGTATTCATGGAGATATGAATTTATTTGTATTTCTTGACAATTTGTCAAGGTCGGCCAACAAGCAAAATAATATTTTACACCCCCAACTTAACCTCAATGTGGCATATAAGAAGAGGAGACCTTGAAGCATTATGACACTCATCTCATCTCCACATCTCTTCTCTCTCCTAGCTTGTTTGGGTATGCATAGGAGGAGGAGCTCTCTCTCGATCATTTGATTCCAACATGTATTCATAGAGATATGAATTTATTTGTATTTCTTGACAATTTGTCAAGGTCGGACAACAAGCAAAATAATAGTTTACACCCCCAGCTTAACCTCAACGTGGCATATAAGAAGAGGAGAGCTTCAGGCATATCATACTCATCTCATCTCAACATCTCTTCTCTCTCCTAGCTTATTTGGTTATGCATAGGAGGAGGAGCTCTCTCTCACGTGGGAAGAAGGAGGACGCAGTTAGGTGCAACAACGTTGACTTGGGTGCAGGAGGATGCAGCAAGGTGTAGCAACATTGACTTGGGTTGACCAAGCTGCAGGAGGACTACGTTGACCAACATGAGGGTACCTTTGACTGCAGATTAGTGTGGGGAGCCTCTACCATGCAAGCTGCAGTTCAAATCAGCCAACATTGACCTTTATTTGACCACGGTTTTGACTAGTGTTGACTGGTTAGGGTTGACTGCAGATTTGTTGAAGCGTTGATTGTTGTTTGACCACATTTTCTTGATTGTTTTGGACGGCTCATTATTGTTGTTGGAGCCCGAGTTATCCTAGGTTGACTTCAGGACATTTGGGAGTTGTTTGACCAACCTTGTCATTGTTGGTTAGGGTTTTATTACTATGTTGTAAAATCACAGATTTGTGATATTATACTATCTCTCTCTCTCTGCTGAATTATTGAATAATATAGAAGAATTGATCAAATGGTTTCCCCGCATTGGGGTTTATCCCTGGCTAGTGCCACATCTGGTGTCTCTTGTCTTGGCTTGTCTTCTATTGTTTACATTTACGTTCTATCTGCATTTTACTATCATATTGATGTGATTGCTATATTGTAAATTGATAGTGGGCTAATAAGAAGATTTGAAGTAAATTGCTCTAAAGTATAGAACATACCATAATTTAACACCTCCTAAGGAAGAGGTTTGCAATTCCAGAAGAATCTTTTGTTTGAGTTGTGAATTCCTACAAAGATATAAGCGATCTTTGTACCATAATGAATCATTTTTCCAGCTAGATGTATTAGATGTATTGGGAACTTGCTGCAACTTTTGAATGAGTGCCCACACTTGTTCGTCATTCTTCCATTCATCCCTTGCTTCTTTTATCCAATCTAGTTGGATAATAGAAATGACACAAAACAATGCTTCCACATCCTCATCCTTTCTTGAGAGTGCATCTGCAACAACATTTTGCTTCCCTTTTTTGTAAATGATTTCAATGTCATAACCCAACATTTTTGTGACCCATTTTTGTTGTTCGTCTGAAAATAATATTTGTTCTAAAAAGTATTTAAGACTATCATGATCTATTTTTACCTTGAAGTGTCTTCCCATTAGGTAAGTTCGCCATTTCTTAAGTGCATGTAGTATTGCCAACATTTCCTTCTGATAAATAGCTTTGTGTAAAAACTTTCCTTTGATTGGACAACTTTCGAAAGCAATGGATTTTTCTTCTTGCATTAAAAGTTAAAACAACACCAATTCCATTTCCTGAGGCATCACATTCCACAATGAAGGTTTTTGTGAAGTCTGGCCCAGCTAAGACCGGTGCTTGGCACATTGCCTCTTTAAGATGTTTAAAGGCCTTCGTTACTTCTGGAGTCCAAGAAAATGCATCTTTCTTTAGTAATGTTTTTAGAGGTGCTCTTATTCTCCCATAATTCTTACCAACTTGCGATAATACCTTGTCAACCTGAGAAATCCTCGCAGATGGTTTATGGATGTGGGAATTTTCCATTCTTTAATGTCTTTAATTTTTCTAGGGTCTACCTTAACACCTTCATGAGATACAATATGACCCAAATATTCCACCTCTTGTACTCCAAAGAAACATTTGGAGCTTTTTGCATATAATTGTTTCTCCTCCAATAGTTTGAGCACCCTGTCAACATGTCGAACATGATCCTTCAAAGACTTGCTATAAATTAGTATATCATCAAAAAATACTAACACAAATTTTCTAAGGAAGGATTTGAAAATGGAATTCATCAAACCTTGAAATGTAGAAGGTGCATTGGTAAGGCCAAAAGGCATGACCAAAAGTTCATAATGACCATCATGAGTTCTAAATGTTGTTTTTGCAATGTCTTCAGTGTTCATCCTGATTTGATGATATCCTAACGAAGATCCAACTTAGTGAAGTAAATTGCTCCATGATCCAATAATTCATCAATGACAGGAATGGGAAATTTATTTGATAGTAAGCTTGTTGAGCTCCATATAATCCGAACGCATGCTCCATGATCCGTACTTCATGTGTACCAATACCACTGGAGAAGAGAAAGAACTTTGACTAGGTTGAATTGTACCAACCTCTAGCATTTCTGCAACCATACGTTCAATTTCACTCTCTTGGGCATATGGATATCGGTAAGGCCTGATGTTTGGGGGAACACTTCTGGAACCAAATTAATAGCATGATCATGATCATGAATAGATGGGAGGCCTTTGCGAATCTAAAATACCTTGGAATGATTGTACAAAAGTTTTTGGAGATCTGGGCAAATAGATGATTTCAACGTGGGAACCTCTAGTAAACATAATTGTGCAATTACGCCCCATTGTTAATTTTTTAGAAGCTTTGTCATGCTGTTAGAGATGATTATCTTTCCCGGTTTCCCTACGATACCCCTTAATTAAATTTCCTTTCCTTCCCAAAAAAATTCAAGAAATGTTCTTGAAAATGAAAAGTTATCATACCCAAAGATTGTAGCCATTAGACTCCTAGTACAACATCAACACCACCCACTAGAATGGAAAGCATTGAACTATTCATTACATATTCTCCCATGGATAGCTTGATATTATGGCACTTTCTAGAGAAAATTTATGGTTCCTCCATTTGCAACCATCACTTGACACTCTGGTGCTGGATATATATGAAGCAATTCAATTCCTTGGCTATCTTACAATGAATAAAATTATGGGCACTACCCGAATCAATCAACACTATTACATTTTTCTTCTTGATATGTCCTTCTATATTGAGAGTTTGAGGAGTCGTAATTCCTGCTAATGCATTACAAGATATGGTCGGATTCATTTCTTCTTTCTCTAGGGTTTGTTCCTTGTGTATATCCTCTTCTTTTGACATTTCTTGTTCCTTTTTCTTCCTCCTCTTCACAATCTATGTACAATAATTTCTTCTCAGCACACTTATGACCTTTAGTGTATCTGCTATCACAACTCTAACAAAGCCCTTTTGCTCCTTTTTCTTCCAATTGTTGTGGTGTCAACCTTGGAGGTTGTGGAAGGCTATGGGAAGCAACACTTCCATATTTATAGTTGTGAGTGGTAGGCTTCCTTGTTGCCATACTTTTGCTTTCAACTTTTCTTGCCAACCTGATTGTCTTCATCAATGAATCAGGTTTCCAAAGGCGAACTTCATGTTGGATATTATCATTTAAAGTCCCTACGAACACATCAATTCTATGCTCCTATGGAATATCTTTTACCCTTATATTCAATTTTTGGAATTCCTCAATGTGCTCCACCATTGAACCCTTTTGTTTGAGATTTATCAATTGGCTAAAGAGGGTGTTTCTTTTTGTATCCTCATAATGTGCTATTATTTCCTCCATAAAAATTGACCAAGTGACAATTTGTTTACGAGAAAATCCATCGATACCATACAAACTAATTGGGTTCTAAATATAAGGTTGCAATGCATACCTTTTGTGTGTTTTGCACATTATGGAGATCGAAATATTGCTCCATCTGTAGTATCCATGTTACGGGGTCCTTGCCATCACACTTCGTCATATCGATATTTGGAACATGGTGGATCTTTAATCCAACATTAGATTCTATGGAATCATGATTAACATTTCTTTTGTTCTCATAATGAGTTTCCTCTACTACCTTTTCGCCATTAGGAAGCATTTCATGAAGCAACTTTGTCAAACCTCCTTTCAAACCTTCCATGTCTTTCTTCAAATCTTCAATGTTTACTTATAAATCATCCATCTTAAATTCCATGGCATCAATCTTAGCTTCCACGCCATTCATCTTAGCTTCGATGCCTTTCTTTAAAACACCCCTCTTAGCTTCTGTTCCTTTTTGTGAGAGTGAAATTTGTTGCACTTGGTTTCATAATTTTGATATATCATGTTGCATTTATTCCTCTTCTTCATGTGTCATGGTATAGCTTTCAGGTTGCTTACTAGTGTTTCCATTTTCTTTCTTCGGGGCATCAATTAATGCTAATTATGCTTCACTATGCCCTTTGAATTACTTCAAACTAATTTTTCAGACCAAACTTATGCAAAATTTTAAAAAGACCACACACATTTTTTCTCTTTGTAGGAGATCGATATTGAATCTGTTGTATCTTTGTAATTTCAGATATCCAAGACTTGAAATTGCATCTTGTGGTAGCCCTCTGAGTCCTCTTTCCAACCCCACAACTCTGATCAAGATTGGATTCTCCAAGAAAGAGTTATGTCAAATATCCCACAAAATCTTGATTATAGACTCGTTCATTAGAGAGAATTTGTACGAAGTGCCACATGTCATTGTTTCAACCTTCGGACCTAGAAACAATACTTTTTGTAACTTTTTACGAAATTTCAATATGATGCTAAGAGAGAAAGTTATGATGATTTTCTCCAGGTCACCTGTTTCTGATATAATTTGGGAGCCTGCAAAAACCCTAAATTCCTTGGATCATATTTCCGAAAATATAGTGAGGCAAGATCTGAAATTTGGACCCAATATTCATCAAGATTTCGGCTCAAATGGGTTTTAATTTCAGTTTTTGAAACTTCGTAGAAAAAACTTTATATCGAAAATTCCACGATGACCTGTTTGAAGTAGCGAAACCCTAGAATCCAAAGCTCTAATACCAAATGTTATGCAACTAGTTCACAAAATAGAAGAAAAGATAGATCAACGGCTTCAAAATCAGCCTCTTCGAGGGGGCAACCTCCTTTACATTACACAAATGAACAATTCTTGGATGATACAAATGACAAGACCTCCTTTCTATATATAGGAGTCTAAGGGGTCCCAATACAATCAAAGCCTACATAACGATAATATTGTAAGGTCACAACAATAACAATAGTGGGCTTCTATGGGGCACAATAATAACAACATGGGGACTATATGGGCACAATAATACAGTAAGGGTGTTGCACTAGTAGTATAGGGACCTAACAACCTGTGCATTAATCCCTACAGTAGTAACAATAACTATAAAGTTATGATCATTAGATATAAATGTCAAGTAATAAAGAGTCTAGTATACAAGAGTAAAAGAGACCATGTAACGTACTCCGTTCCAACTTGATCCTATGCATGCTTAACCAGCTAACTTGAGACAAGAAGGGATGTAGACTGATCTCTAGGGAAATGACTCCTGGGGCTAGTGGGGATGGGAATAACTAATGAATTCTAACATAGCTTCCGGGTAAGGAAGAAAAGAGATGAAACTTATCTTTGATTCTTCTAAAGAAATCATAAATAGGCTAAAGTTTTCCATCACCAATTTAAGTGGGGGGTGTATCTATTCAATTCTGATGCCTCCCCCCTCTACTTTTGTATATGCCATATTCACCCTGTAGCTAGTGAGAGAAGCAATAGGGATGACTAGCCCAAGAGCTAGCTAGCAAGGTAGGACACCATGCTAGCTAGCTTAGTAGGTAGGGTTTGGTCCCATTGATTAGATCAAGTAGCATAGATAGATGGAATTAAACATGTTTCTTGGGTTTGGTCACGAACTAATTAGAAGCCCTATACGAGGTTGGTATTCTTACCATCCTAATGCTTAGGAGGTCAATCAACCCACCAACTATCATGATGTCATGTCCCTTCCTAAATTATTTTGGAACAAGATTATTATGGGGCCAATCTTGGAGCTAGTGGACCCTGTTCGATCTTATTAGGAGATAAGACTTAGGAAAAGTTATTTGTGTTGTAGTTAAGTTACACATAGGGTGCACCCACACTAGGGAAATACGCACTCCCTAGTTCGATTTGCATAGAAGTGGTTAATTTTCGCATGGTGGTGGTTAAGTGAGGGCCCACGTTGGTGGACAAATTGGAGGGAAAAGTGCTCGACGAAATCTATATAAGGCAGGCAACTCTCCTCATCTCATTCATCTTTTTGGTATATTGATTTCTCTTTGGTTGCTCGAGCTGCTTAGCCGAGTCACTTGCTGTTTAGAACGAGTTCTTCAAGTGAAGAGCTCACCCTTTCTTCGAGGGACTTCTAGTGCCACCCTAGGAAGGTTTTCTGCATTTCTTCAGGAGGAGGATCTCATTGTGATTTCCAATAGTGGCATTCACTTCCAGGTGGTGCGTATTACTAGAGGACATGGTGAAGAGGAGGGTGAGTTTGTTGGTGGTGTCTTGCAATGGAGTTTGGGTGTGATATTTTCTAGATAGGAGGCTAGGGAGGATTGTCGCCGTTTAGGAGAGTTTGGGAACTAGTTGTGCTTATTGCTTTACAATTTTATTTTCGCACTACCTGGGCTAGTGTAGAGGCAGCACTGGGACCTCACTTTCTAGGTAGAGTATCAGTGCTTGAGGCTGAGATTGCCATGGAGATTAGAGGAAATACTTGGAGTGGTGTTTGCTTCCCTTACGAAGCTTGGAGGAGAATTTCGTGGCCATTCCTTGCTGGCCATATTCTTAGAGCAGTTTGGAGGGCGTAGGCCATAGAGGAAGCTGAATTTGGGAGGTTGGATTCAGGCTAAACCCTTTATGGGTTTTTCTAGGTTTTGGCCAAGGAGCGTGGGGCTGAAGTTTCATACTTTTCTGAGCATCGGAGACGAGGTTTCTTGCAGTTCTTTTCCAGACAACAGTGTAGTTACTAGGAGACAACGCAGAGCATTAGAGGAGCAGTCATATTTCCAGCATTTATATTATTGTTTGACACCTAGGTTCTGTCAAGCATGCCTTTTAGGCAAGCCCAGGTGCATTTTCCATACTATTATACTTGCTCCATTCCATTAATAAAATGGCTCAACTGGTTCTCATTTCTGATGTGTATTGAGTGTTTGATGATCGTTTAATTTTTCTGTGTATAAATCATATTTGCTTTTGCATATCACTCTTTGTTTAAGTTTGGAACATTACAGTGGTATAAGAGCTTAGATTCTGGCTCTGTCGTGGGAAATTTTTTCTATGAGGGAGGAGGACCAACAAAATATTACTTACAGGAGACAAATGTATCGGAGCAAGGAAAGGGAGTTGGGGATTACTCTAGACACGGAGGATCATGGGAAGACAATGGTAACAGAAGATATGGGTGAACCCAAGAGTAGGGAGGAGATGGACTTTGATAGTCTCTTGAAGGCTTTGAGTGATTTGGAAAAAGGGTAGAAGAAGATGATGGACGAGATCAAGAAGAAAAACCAGGAGCAGAGAAGTCACTGGAAGTTTGTAGTTGGAGAGACTTCAAGAGCCTTTCAATAGTTTGATCACCTTTCGCCTACTGCGCAGCGGCCATCCTCGAGTGAGCCAACTTGAGCTACTCTACCCTCTTTTATACCTTTGGTGCAGGGTGAGATTGTTGGAGGAGAGGATCCATCGTTGATGGGGGAACATTTCTGAGAGTGACAGTGCATGGAGGCAGACTTCAGAGAGGCTTTGACCTTTAGAGACTTTTGTAAGTGTAGGAACTTACAGGGTAAGTTCCTTGGACAGAACACCAAAGAACACCACTCACAAACAGATCACAGATTAATACACCAGTATTCTTGACGTGGTTAAAACCCTCAAAGAGGGAAACAGTCCACGGCTTGAGCCAATGCGGCCACTTCAGGAAATTTATTAATAAAAGAATGAAAATTTACATAAGCTTCTCTCATGAACAGTTTCCCTACAAATGACCCTCCATGCTCTTTAAATAGAGATCATGGACCAATCAGGTGTTAAGCCACAGATCAAGTGTCTATAATACCGAGGAGAGAATGAACCGTCAGATTACTTCAGGTCTAGAACATATCGTGATTGTCGGATTGTAAGTTACGAAAGTACATAGTAAAGAAACACACTTTACCTAACTCTACACTAAACCAAGTTATACTTAACTATTTCCTATGTGTCGGAATATCCTAACATCCCCCCTTAAGAACAACTTGGGATAGGATTGAAGGATGATGACACAATAGGAGAAGGAAGGAGGCATTAGAGCCTACCCCCCCTTAGTGACGACTTCCTCAACTCCAACCATAAATCGAAGTTTAGTAAACTTTTCCTCTGTGAGAGCCTTTGTAAAGATGTCTGCAACTTGATCATCTGTTGAACAATATTGCACTTCAAGGACATGGTCATGAATGAGCTTTCTGATGAAGTGCATGTGTAGTTCAATGTGTTTGCTATGCTGATGTTGAACTGGATCTTTGCATAGTTGAATGGCACTTTGATTATCACATCAAAGTGTAGTCAGATGCTGCTGCTCAAAGCCAAACTCTGATAGGATCTGACGAAGCCACAAGGCTTCCTTACTAGCTTCTACGGCACCATGATACTCTGCCTCTATTGAAGAAAGAGAAATGACACTTTTTTTCTTGCAATCCCATGTAATAGGTCCTGAACCAAGAGTGAACACATAACCGGTAGTAGACTTCTGATTGTCAGGGTGACCAGCCCAATCGGAATCAGTGAAACTAACCAATAGAGGAGATGCTTCAGCACTGTAATGAATTCCAAACTGAACTGTACCTCGAACATAACGAAGTATTCTTTTAACTACTTTCCAATGACTTTCACGTGGCTTTTGCATAAACTGAGCAACAAGGCCAACAACAAAGGAATGATCAGGACGAGTATGGGTTAGATACAAAAGTTTCCCTACAAGTTGACAATATAAGGTAGCATCAACTTCAGGGGAAGTACAAGTGTCTGAAAGTTTGACTCCAGACTGAAAGGGAGAAGGAGCTCGCTTACAGTCTTCCATGTGAAAATGGCATAGAAGATCACAGGCATACTTGGATTAGGAAAGGGAAATACCTTCCTTCGATTGCAAGACATAAAGACCGATAAAATAATGCAAGTGCCCTAAGTCTATCATTTCAAACTTCTTTTTAAGGCTATATTTCACATGGTTGATAAGGTTGGGATCACTACCAGTGAGGATAAGATCATCAACATAAAGAACAAGAATGATAAGGGACTTGCCCACTTTCTTGGTGTAGAGGGTATTGTTAGAATGACACCTAGAAAAGCCAGATTCTAAAAGAAATCTATCAATTTTTGCATACCAAACCCGAGGAGCTTTCTTGAGACCATAAAGCGATTTCTTAAGCCAACATACAAGACTGGAGTCTGTTTCTATAAAGTCAATAGGTTGTTTCATATAGATTTCTTCATGCAAGTCCCCATGCAAGAAGGTGGATTTAACATCCATCTGATGGACTTCCTATTTGAAAGAGGCAGCAAGGGAAAGAACAAGGCAAACAAAGTTCATTTTGGCAACAGGGGAGAAGGTTTTAGTGTAGTCAATGCCTTCAACTTGTGAAAAACCCTTAGGAACAAGACGAGCTTTATGTTTATCAACTTCCCCATCTGGTCCATACTTGGTTCTATAAACCCATTTGCATCTAACAAG
This sequence comes from Pinus taeda, assembly GCA_000404065.3. Taxonomy (NCBI): domain Eukaryota; kingdom Viridiplantae; phylum Streptophyta; class Pinopsida; order Pinales; family Pinaceae; genus Pinus; species Pinus taeda. The sequence continues at coordinate 124,816 of APFE031373424.1, forward strand.
TTTTCGTCCCTTTGGTAGAGGAACAAGATCCCATGTATCATTTGCCAATAATGAACAATATTCTTCATTCATAGCTGCGTCCCAATTTGGATGGCCTTAAGCTTATGCAAAGGTGTTAGGATCATAATTCGCTGAGGCTTGAGCCAGTAAAGAAGAGGCTCCTTCGAACTAAGAACATGTACGACGTTGATCTGTAGGATCATCGGCAAGATCACCTACTGCATCCCGAGCAGCACGAACCCATTTTGGAAATGTAGGAGCTGAAGGAGGATCTTGAGAAGGTGGGGGAGGATTGTCATCCTTGCTTTCATCATCTGAAGAAGAAATATGTTCAAAAGTAGAAGAGATAGAGAGAGGTGGCACATGCGCTGAACTAGGCTCGTAGGCCGATATATTTTCATCAAACTTTACGTCTATTCTAATGATAACATTTTTGGACTTAAGTGGAATAATTCTATATCCCTTGACATCTTCAGAATATCCAACAAAAATACATTTTTCACTCTTAGGTTCTAAAGCTTTATGTTTCTCATCTGGAATATGGGCCCATGCTTCACTTCCAAAAACACGAAAGTGACTCACATCTGGTTTAATTGAGATCCATGCTTCTTCTGGAGTGATATTGTTTAAAGCCTTAGTAGGAGTGCGATTTAGTATGTAATTTTCACAGTTAATGGCTTCTGCCCAATAGTTAAGACTAAGTTCTTTAGATTGAAGCATACAATTAGCCATTTCCTTTAAGGTACGATTCTTCCTTTCAGTTACACCATTTTGTTGTGGAGTATATGGAACAGTATGTTGCATTTGAATTCCATTCTCAGTGCAAAAGTTGATGAAGTCGTTTTTAACATATTCTCCGCCATTAATAGATCTTAGCTTAAGAATTTGATGTCCATATTGTTTTTCAACAAAGGCCTTAAAGGCCAAGAATTTTTTAAATACTTCACTCTTGAGTTTTAAGAAGTATACCCAAGTGTGTCTGGAGAAATCATCAATGAAAGTTAAGAAATACTTGTAGCCAGAGAATGAAACAACTGGAAGTGGACCACATAAATCACTATGCACAAGCTGTAAAGGGGCTGAGGCGTGCTAAGAGGCACGTTTTTCAAAACTGTCCCGATGATGTTTTCCGAGTACACATCCGGAACAAACACCATCTCTGCAAGATACCATTGGAAGACCTGTCACCATATTTTCTTTACATAGATTCTGAAGGGAGCGATAGTTTAAGTGACCAAATCGCTCATGCCAAAGTTTGCTCACTTCATCATTATGAGCAACAAATACTGAGGGAAGATTTGATGACCCAAAGTTGTGAAACTTATACAACCTTGTAGAATCATCAGCAATGCCAGTAGCTAAAATCTGTCCAGGATCTCTTAGTTTATTAATTACAACATCGTGAGGTGAAAATTCAACGATTTTACCTTCACCTGAATGAGTTATCTGATATACATATAGAAGGTTGCAGGATAAGGTTGGAACACATAATACATCATTAAATTGACCATCGTCTATATGAATAGTTCGAGTCCCTACAACACTAAGAGATCTATCATCACCAACATATATGTTTTTGGTGTTATAATCATTTAAAGAAGAAAACATGGCTTTGTTTCTGGCCATGCGATAAGAAGCTCCAGAATCAATGAGCCACTCATGAGAATGAGAGGAAGAAGATACATCCAGTGCATAGCCAGACTGAGATGCTTGACAACCACATGCAGAAAGTGCCATTCCTGAAGAGGAAGTTGAAGTTGAAGAGAGCTCCAAATGGATGTTATGCTTCTTCATTGCTGCTTCCAAGGCTTCCATCTTCTTAAAGCGTTTGGATTCTAAGTGGCCATCTCAATTACAAAAGTGGCAATGTCTATTAGTCTTCTTCCCTTTGTTTTTATTTGCCTTATCATTCTGGTGAAATGGTTTTTCATTTTGAGGCTGAAATTGCTTAGGACCCTTGTTTGGTTTAGGACCATTCCTTTTAGAATACGACTTCTTAGGATTCTTTGAATTTGGTCGTTGCTGGGCGGTTAACGCTTTCTTAGAAGAGTTTCCAAGATTACGAAGACCAAGGTGTAAGAGTTTTTCTTGTTCTCTTATTAAAGAATCACAAAAAGAATCAAAGGAAGGAGACTTGTAGTCTTGTCCTTGAGAAATTAAGGCTTCTCTTGTAGAATGGAAGGTGGAAACAAACACAGAGTAGGCTGGTTCCAACTTAGTAAGAGTGGAATAGATAAGGTTACTATCTTCTTTCTTAACCTTAACACCTTCCAAGAGAAATCTAAGGGTCTTGAATCTAGACAAAAAATATTCAATGCAAGAAAAATTATTGGGGTCCAATGTAAGCAACTCATTTTCAAGTTGATGGGCTCTAAGTTCATTTTTGATTCCAAAAACTTTAGTAAGCTGCTCCATTGCTTTATCTGGAGTATCAAGTTCTGC